>PJEM01006889.1:48770-104296 GCA_004023845.1 Helogale parvula | reverse complement strand
ACGGCTCCTCTCTCAGTTTCCCTCCTAACTCTAGTCGTCAGGTAGCCCCTTTTCTTCCATGACCCTTTCCCCATCCGGTCCAACCCCACACCCTTCCTCTGGCCTTTCTCTGTTTCATTCCTGCTCTTAGCCTCTCCCTTGTCCCCTCCCTACGGACTTAACCCCTGGGCCTCTGACCTTGGTCTCCATCTCTACCTCCAAGTCCCCTTACAACCGCTTCCTTTCACCGCCCACATCCTGCACATTGACCCTGGCCAGGACCTCCAAGCTGGGGAGGGTTGAGCAGGCTCTGTGTACTGGAAAGGTCTGGGTGGGGGGTCCTGGGCTTTAAGGGGGCCGAGGAAGCTTGTTTGGGCTCTTGGCCGCTCCCCTTGATTGGACCATGGCTACCAGCCCCACCTTACACGACAGCTTTTCTGGGGTGCCATGGCTGCACCCGCCCCCCCCCAGGGAGCCAAGGAAGGAGGTGTGAGCTGTCCTGTGGGCCGAGTGGAGCTGGTGTGGAAGCAGCAGCCTCTGGGGGCTGGACGGAGGGGGGCAGGCAGAGAAGTGTGGAGGGAAGGGGTGTGGAGTGGCGAGTAGAGAAGGCCTAGAAGGTTCCTGCGAATGTGACAGTGTCTCCGGAGACCGTGACTGTGGACAGCACATTGTGTGCACTGATGGGGTCAGCAATGACAGTGGGACCTTGGGGGGCTGGGAGGCGACAGGCTGGTGGCCTCTGGTCGGCTTGCATGTCCCAGAGGACTGGCATTTGCTGTTACTCCAATCTCCTGACCCTGTGGCAGGTGTGGCTGTGTCTCCGTGTCCTTCTCTCTGTGGGCAGGGCTGCTGCTCTCTCTCCACATGCTCACGAGAGGCCGTGTGTGCCTTCGGAGCTGAGGGCCCGGATTGGAATCTCAGCTCTGCCACTTCCTTGTTCTGTCCTTGTGTGGTCAGCCCATGGCTTTCAGTCTCAGTTTCCTCACCTGTGTAGTGGCCGGGTGGTAAGAGGGAGGCCGGGAGGTTTAAGTGAGATGGCGCGCATCAAGCCCACACCCTGACTGTCAGCGATCCCGCCCGTGTGCCAATCTGCGTGTGCTGCGTGTCTGCCTCTTTGACCACTTCTGTGTGTCTTTGTGCCTAGAGGGCTGGGGGGACAGGGCTCCCCAGCGCTGAAGACATAGGGCAGGGGATCGGGGTGCAGGGAGAAGGGAGCTCTTCTCCCCCAGCGGGCGAGGCCTGGTGCAGGGTTGCAGAGGAATGAGGCCTGGTGCTTGGTGTTGCAGAGGGCCTGCGGGGGGCGCCGGGGCTCGAGGGGGAGCCTGGCCAGGGTGGGGGCCCCGGAGGAAGTGCATAAGCCTCGGGAGAGGCCAGCTCTGGGGGAAAAGCCAGGGCCCAGCCGGCTGAAGCCCCTTGGGGGCAGCCCCAAAGCCCCTCCTCCCCTGGTGACACACCAGCTCCCCGCCACCGCGTCATTAGCAGCTCTCAGAGAGTGGGGAGGCGGCAGCAAAATAAGAGAAAAGCAATTTGACGTTTCTAATAAAGCGTCGCTCCACTTTGCCAAATTAATTTTGACTCCCATAATTATTTGCTGTAGGAGCGGCCGCGTTCTCCCCACCGCCGCCTAATGAGGTAATTGGGGAATTAGGAATTAATGACTTTAACAGAAGTGACAACTGACTTCACGTCGGGAGCAGCTCTGGGAGCTGCCTCTCCCCCGGAGCGCGTGGCTCGGAGCTCGGCTGCTTCCTAGGAAACCCAGGCGTCCTGCCTTCCAGCCGCCCTGGCCGGCCCTCTGCCCCTGCTCCCTGCCTGCGTGGCTGAGCCTCACGGGGGAGGAACCTCCGAGGCGTCCGGGGTGGGGTGGGGGTCTGATGCTATTCCGGGTGATGTTATTACTAACACGAGTCCTGACGAGCACCGGCTGTTTCCCCCACGTGCGTGATCATCCCGCCTCCCTGGGATGTAGTCAGTCTGTGGGTGGTGGGGGCGCCGGGCTTGCAAGTACTCTTTGCTAGGCAAGCCCAGCCTCAGTTTCCCTGCTTTACTGCATCTGAGGAGAGACATTGCATGCATGCGTGCGTGTGTGTGGGGGGGGGGTGTGGGGGGGTGTGTGGCCTTCCCAGGGTCGAGGATGGGGAGAACTGGACCCCCAAGTGGTGAAGGGATTGGGCATGCATCTCCAAGTGAGCCCGGGCAAGTGGCCTGTCCCAGCTCTCTCTGCAAAACCCCAGCCCCCTCCCCCTCTGGGAGCCACCCCTCCCCTTTCCCAGGGCCACCAAGCTGCTGGGCTCTGTTGGCTGCAGGGGTTGGTGGCGGAAGGGGTCCTAATACCCAGGCTGGACCGGGCTGGTCTTTCAGGAAGACCCCAGGAGTGTGTGTCTTCTCTGATGATCTGGGTCCCGTGACCGTGTGCGAGCCAGAGGGCCTAAGTGAGCATGTGTGGGTGTCCGTCCTATGCAGGAGGAAGGGCACTCAGGGAGCTCAGGAGGGCTGCTGGGAAGTGCAGGGGAATGGAATAGAGGCTCGGGTTTAGGGCCTCCTGGGCCTTCCCCTGGCTCCTTTACATGTCTTTGGTCTCTCAGGTAGGTTGGCCTCAGATCATTCCTCACCTCCTGCAGTTTGAGTCAGTGTCTCCCTAGACTAGTGGGCAAGGGAGAGAGAGAGCACTGGCTTTGGAGTCAGGCCAGCTGGGGTTCAAATCTGGGATTCCTTTCTTGGGATGTGGATTTGGGGATGTTGCCTCACCTCCCTAAGCCTCCGTTTCCTCCTCAGTGAATGGGGGGGGGGGTACCATAAGCTCCCTGAGGGGGTTGCTGTGGGGATAAAGAGAACACGCGTGTACAGCGCCCACAGGGCCTGGCACATTCTGAGGATTCAGTGACGTGCTTCCTCTCACTCTGGTGTCATCAACGGGACTCTTCCGGGGCTGGATCGTGGGTGGCCTCTGCAGGGTCCCCCAGGCACTGGCCTGCCCAGGGCCCGGGTCCTATGTCCTGGAGGTTGCTGAGACAGACTCTTGACTCTCCTTCTCCAGGCCCCAGCCCCCTTCTTTCCTCACCTGCCCGTCCTCAGCTCCCAGCCCCATCCTCTACCCCTCCCCCCACCTGCTCATCTTTCCTTAGTAAGTCTACTGTGGCTGGTCTCCCTAATCTTTTTCCATACCCATCACCCCCCTCCCGCAAACACACCGTCCAGACCTCTACCCCCGCTCCTGTGACTTCACGCTCAGGCCTGACCACCGTGGGGGAAGATGAACTACCAGGAGAAGCATGTTGATGCCCTGGTGCAGGGGCCCAGGGGACGTGCTCAGCACTGAGCATGCAGGGGAGGGGAGCCTTGAGGCTGGGGGTGGCGGGGAGTGGGGAGGCCAGACTGCTCAGGCATGGGGCTGGCTTCCATAGATTTCTCTGTTGGTTGTGCCCTCTTAGCTCCCACTGGTCCCCAGCTTAGTTCTGGTCACCTCGTCTGGTGCCTGGGCTCACTGGCCCTTGCACAGAATGGGTGCCCTGGAGACATTTGTGAATGTTCTGTACGACCCAAAAGGCAAAGGCAGGTATGGTTTGGG
The DNA here is from genome assembly GCA_004023845.1 of Helogale parvula. Classification (NCBI taxonomy): domain Eukaryota; kingdom Metazoa; phylum Chordata; class Mammalia; order Carnivora; family Herpestidae; genus Helogale; species Helogale parvula. Next base: position 100,749 of record PJEM01006889.1, on the reverse strand, counting down.
GAAGTGCTCTCGGTCCGGCTCTGTACCCCATGGCGGCCCCCACCTCTCTGAATCTCAGGTCCACTCCCTTGTGGGGGACAGGCAAGCTCGCCTGCCCCTTTGGGCAAGTGAGATGGTCCAGCAAAGGCATGGCTGAGAGATGTGCACTGTAAAGCTGTGAAGTGCCACAGAGCTGGGCCCGTGGTGGTCGCAGGGGGAGTTCTACAAAGAGTGAACCTTTATGCCTTCCCGGTTACTCACCTCTACCTCCTTGTCCCCAGGACCAGGGCACCGTGGGGGTGATCTTTAACGTGGGCACGGACGACATTACCATCGACGAGCCCAACGCCATTGTGAGCGACGGCAAATACCACGTGGTGCGCTTCACTCGAAGTGGCGGCAACGCCACCCTGCAGGTGGACAGCTGGCCCGTCAACGAGCGGTACCCAGCAGGTAAGCGGAGGAGGCGCTGCGGGCGGGGCGGGGCGGGGCGGGCAGGGCGGCCTCTGATAGGATCGCTGCCTGCGCCGGGGGCGGGGCTAAGAGGAGATGTTTCTGGCTGGGGGCGAGGCCAAGGGAAACGCGTGGCTAGTTGGGACGAGGTGGGGGCGTGGCTAAAGAGAAAGGTTGGGGTTTGCAAGGGTGAACTAGACCTTGGTGGTGGGCGTGTGGGGGCTGGGAGGGCGAGGGCCGAGCTGAGCTGGGACGGCTGCGAGGCCAGGGTCCAGGTGGGAATGGGGGAGAAAAGAGGAAGAAGCGTAGAAGGAGGGAGAGTCTGACCCGATGGAGGAAAGAATAGGTTTAGACTTGAAGGACAGGCAGAAATGGGGAGGCAGATGCAGAAACCAAAAAGAGAAGATCCATAAGTAACCCAGAATACATCTTGGCGAGGAGGCAGGCCTGTTCCCAAGGACAGAACCAAGGAATGAACCAAGGTCCTTCCAGGGAGCAGATCAAAGATCCGTATCAGGAGATCGAGATCAAGGAAGAGCAGTGACCACAGAGACACAGAGGAAAGGAACCAGTGTCTCAGGGAATAGGAGACATGGTGAAAGGGAGAGAAGGCCAAGTGACAAGAGTGCCAGCACATTCCACAGACCTTCACTGACAACCTACTAAGCATCAGGTCTTGTGCTAGGGACACGGGGGAGCAGGGACATGGCCTCTGCTTGCAAGGGGCTCACACTCTAGGACGGGTGAGCACAGCAATCAGACCCAGTTTCAAAACTATGACAGCTGTGGTGGCCCCGGACAAACCAAAGTCTGAGGAGCACGGGGAGGGAAGGGGATGAGGACATGGGAGGAATGAGGAGGCAGAGAAAGAGCCTCAGAGTGAGGGGGCCGCCAGGGGAGGGGTGATGGAGAGGTATGGAAATAGTCCCCGAGACAAGAGCAAAGACGGAGGCAGCTCCCCACGTGATGCAGAGAGATATATGGAGACGTGGTGGCACAGACCCAGCCCGTAGGAGAAGAGGTGGACAGAGCCTCGGGAGGGAGAGGAAGAGAGCCCAGTGCGGGAGCTGAAGGGGGCGGGGGAGACGGAGCCACTGCAGGGAAGAGCTGCAGAAACGTAGACATGCGGAGGTATAATATGGCTGAGCGACCCTGCAGACTCACACACACGGGGGCGACCGGGGAGAAGCGAGAGCAGCTGCAGCCTCTGTCCGTCTCTGAGGCAGAAGTGACAGCCAAGGCGGGGGCAGAGAGGCCGCCCCACGCTGACTGAGGCGGGTGTGGGCAGGACAGGGAAAGGTGCAGGCGTGGAGACCCGCGGGCCCACTTATGCTGGCGTAAAGACGCCGGTGGAGATTCCCAGCTCCCAGTCCTGTGGGCTCGTCCCCAACATTCTGGAGAAAAGAGAACCACGTGGCCCCCGAAGAAATAAGGGGGCTGGTGGACACACAGGCCCTCCGCAGACACACAGACGAGTGCAGATCCTCGGATAGTCAGACAGACATGAGGGAAACAGAAGCCCTGCAGGAGGGTGCCAGCCTGCACCGAGGTTCTGGGCGCCCGTGGGGTCACGCAGGGACACAGGCACACCCGTGTGACATCTTGCACGTGCACAGGCCGGGCCGTGTAGGTATGATGCTCTGTGGTCATCAGTCTCCTCTCTCTCTCAGACAGACACACACACACACACACACACACACACACACACACACACACTCCTTTGGAGCCTAGTAGGCCAGAGGCCAGGTTGGAGGACTGGTGCCCGCCCTCCTCTGCTCAGGGACCCCTGGCCGGGGGTGGGGAAGACAGCCCACCCCTTGCACGCAGTGTGAGGGCAGATGGCCTGCAGAAGCTGAGTGTCCTCCTGGGCGTGAACAGACTGGGTTAGTGGAGCACATGGGCCCAGAGCGTGGGCTTCCGGACTTTTAGGAAGCAGAGAGACTCACGTCTTGGACTCTGAGTCAGCAGGGCCAGGCTTTTAATCCTGGAGCTCCTACTGACAAGCTGTGTGGCCTTAGAGGAGTCATCCAGCCTCTCTGAATCTGTTCCCACCTCCGAGAGGTAGGGATAATACACGCTTCATAGCAATACGGTGAGGATTCCGGCCTATAACCCAAGGAAGGCACCAGAATGGCACAGCATAGAGGAAGCGCTCAACAAATGGAACTTTGGTTAGAGTTGTTCTGTGCTCCAGGGAGGCGGATGCAGATCCTCCCCTTCCTCTCAGGACCCACACAGGGACAAACACATGGGCACACACAGACCCAGACCCACGCACAAGTATCCTAGTGCAGGTAGGTCCCTAAATGCCCCTGCATTGTGTGGTCCGCCCCTGCTTTCCCCGCCAGACTCCCTTCTGGCCACATCCCCTCTCCTGCAGTGTCTTCTTCCGTCCCCCTCACTCCCATTCCCCGGGGTGGGATGCCCTGTGCCACCTCCAACAGAGCAAAGGACACTGCCGGCCACTTGCCAGTCTCCCCTGCCTGGCTGGGCCCTCTGTGGGTGAGGGCCAGGCCTTCATCTCTGCATCTCCGGTACCCAGCCCCAGGAAGAGAGCAGGCACTCCAGATGTGTTTGCTGAGTGACTAAATGGGTGAACAATTCATTTTTCACTTAAACATCAGCGACCTGAATCTGTAGGGAAGGCGAGGTCTTGTTTGCCCCAGAAGCACCCAGCCATGTGCACATGAACACGTGGTATGCTTGTCCACGGGAGAGGTCCACGGGCGAGTCCGGCCCGGGTCTCACCGGGCAGCAGGTGTCGCTATGCAGTGCGAGATGATCAGGAAAGCCCCCTCCCCCAACAACACATTACTGAACACTGTGTGCTTTCAATGGGAAGAGGGGCCAGATTCCCAAAGAAAATCACTTCTACTCCCACTGCTGCAGACTGGGGTCATCTACAGCCTACAGCCTAGGGATGCAGGAGGCACACATGGCACTCCTAGGCACACCGACAGACCCCTTTCCGCGGGCTCGCTCTCTCTCTGTCACACACACACACACACACACACCCCTTCCCTCCCCATCTCCAGGGCTGGGACAATGGTGAGTGGAGAGAGGGACAGGTGCACACAGCAGGGTTGAGGAGGAGTCAGGATGGGAATTGGGGGAAGGAGCTAGAAGGAGAAAGGCTAGTGAGTGAGAAGGCGTCAGGAGCTGGGCTGGGTCCTCAGGGCAGAAATGAAAGGAGACCTGAGCAGAGATGGGTCTGAGGGTCTTGGAATGGGGCCGAGATGGGGAGAGAGCCCGAGGCGAGGCGGCAGGGCTGGGGGCGCCTGTAGGGAGGGGCCCAGGACAGGCTCAGAGGGCTGGAAGGGGCTTCGAGATGGCTGCGGAGAAGGGCAGGGGGGTGCATGGGGCTGCTGGTGGCGGTGCCACCTGTGGTGGGTGGCGGGCAGGCTGACAAGGCTGCAGAGCCTGTATGTGTGGGGGGGTTAAGGCGGAGGCCGGTGGGGTAGGGGGGTGAGGGGGAGCTGGCAGAAGAGGGTGCAGCGAGGAGCTGAGCACGGAAGATAAAGGGAGCCAAGGTGCCTGGAAAAGTGGCTTAAATCTCACCGTTAAGTGCGAGTGCCGGGCCGCCCCCTAAATGCCGCATAAACCCCACTTAACCCAACCCTCCCCCTTCTAAACCGCCCTCTAAACTCAGTAACCAGCTGGGCCACTGAGGCCCCTCACCCCCCAACTTAAACCCGCTAAATGCCCCTCCCTGCCCCACCGCCCCACTTCGGGATGGGGAAGGAAGGTGGGTACCAAGCTTGAGCCCAATTAAACCTGTTTAACCTCTGACCTTTGACCTTCCAGCTGCCTTTTCTTTCGGGCCCCCTTTCCTTTTCTTCGATGCCCCTGTCTTTTTCTTTGGGTCACTCGTGCCCCCAGGGTGGGGCCGGCTCCGGATGGGAGCCTAGGGAGGGGACGGGAGGACGAGGGACCCAGCGTTTCTTCTCCCGCCTTGGGTGGACCTTCCCTCCCCCCTCTCCGTTGGATGTCGCTGCTTACTCTGAGTCTCCTGAGAAATGCGTAATTACTTTTCTAACTCCTTTGGACTTCGCCGCCTGAGAAACCTACTGTCTTTCTAAACTTTTCCAAGGAAACTTTGATAACGAGCGCCTGGCGATTGCTAGACAGAGAATCCCCTACCGGCTTGGTCGAGTAGTAGATGAGTGGCTGCTCGACAAAGGTAATTAACCAGAATTAATTAATTAATTAATTAACTTTAAAAACACTATCTTAAAGGTGCAGAGCTCTCTCTTTCCCCACCGTGCCTTCCCCATCGCCCGCCCCTTAGCGAGGGACCCATCATCCCACCGGGATGCCCTGTTTCTCTCCGGAGTCAACGGTCTGTGTCCTTAGAGGGGAGGTTTTGGACAGGGGCGGGGTTTTTCTCAGAAGAGGGAGAGTCACTGGGCTTTTTCCAAGCCTGGCCTGGGCGATAACCCACGAGATTCCTGGCCGGCCCCGGTGAAGCAGGCTGGAACGCAGATTGGATGGGGAGGGAGGTTCCACAAAGGGCCAGCCAGCCGGCCCACAGTGCCCTTAGAAGCAAGCGGGAAGACTTTGGGAAGCAGGAAGCGCTGATCCTAGGATCCAAAGGGAGGGTAGAAAGGCTTCACCAGGGTCCTCAGAGGAGGAAAAGAAAGAGTGGGGGCCTGCCATCCTACTGGAAAGACCCCCGAGAGAGTGGCTGCAGGGCACTGTCTCCGGAATGCACCCACGCTGGTCAAGAAGGCCTCTTAGAAGGGGCAGAGGTGAGGGCAGGGAGCTTATAGGAGGTAGGGGCAGGATGGGTGTCCCACAGGGGTTTCCATACCTGCGGAGCTGATGAAGAAGATAAAACAGGCTAGCTGAGAGGACACATGTAGCGAGGCACTGCTGGGTGTGAGGGAGAAGGCCACTTGTCACCAAGGGAAGTTGGGGCCAAGGGCAAAGCCATCCCATTCCCTTCGGAGAGGGGGCGAGCTCTGTACCTCTAAGGCTAAACTCTAGGGGGGCAGTAGAAGTGTTAAACCCCCACCTAACCAGCTGATAACTGTGCTTTTAAATGTCCACTGGGGCCTGCCCCAGCTAAAACCCCCAGATGTCACCTCCAGCCCCCCACCCAGCCAGCGGGGACTAAACATGCTGATAACCAGATGTGATAAATCCGTAACAGGACAAAAAGTTAAAGGGACTGTAACAGACATCGCTAAAACCTACAGCCCCCAGCCGCACTGGGCTGCTCTCTCCAGCGGGGCGAACTTTAACCCTTTGAGGAGTTCATGGCGGGCGGGGCCGCGGGGCCAAGTCGCTAACCTGTGTAGCTTCTTCTCCATTACCCACTTCCCTCTCCCAGAATCAGAGAGGCCAGGGGAACAGCTTGGGCTGAGGCTGGGACAACTTGTGACCCCCCAGTAGGCAGAGCTGGATGGGCCTTGGGTTGAGGGGAGGGGACGGGGCTTGCGGATCAGGTGAGGGTGAACCCCAGCTGTCCTCACCTAGCTGCGTGGTCACACCCTCTCTGTAGACCTCATTTCTTCTTCTGGAAAGTGCAAGATGGGGCAAAAACACTTTGGTATTTCCCAGAGTGTGGAAGGAGGAGGGCCAAGACTTCCAGAAGGGCAGGGAGGACGAGCCCCCTCAGCCTACCTCCCGAGGGGCGCTGGGAGAAGGAGATGAAGTAAGGAAGCAGGAAGGTATTTCAGAACAAGATCAGGGCATTGTTGATGATTTTGCTGTCGGCATCTGGCATGTGGTGGGTGCTCGATAAATATTTATTGAATGAATCAATTTCCAGTTCCAAAACATGTCCGGGGGAGCCTGAGTCCCATGAGATGCTTCCCAAGAAAGAGATATGTGGTAAAATGAGTCTGGGAAGTGCTGGCTCCCGTTTCTTCCTCTTGGAGGTGCAGGTGGATGTTGGTCTAACAAAGGTTCTGGAAAGTCCTGTGAGAGAGAAGCCCGCTATTTCATTGTGAAGTGTTCGCTTCCCAAAGCGGTTTGACATTTCCTCTCCGTGTTCCTCCTAATTCTGACGGGAGGAAGTGGTCCTTCAGGGCCTCACTGGGTCTGGTATTGTAGCTGCCAGTCACTAGTTCTCAGCTTTTGCGGGCTCTGGCTCCCCCATTTGTAAGATGGGGACGCTGCTCCAGGGCTGAGTAGGGTGCTGGGCAGCGGGAGGGTGCCGGAGGAGGAGGAGACGCTGAGCAGAGGGCCACGCAGGTGCGCCCTGCGGCCAGTCACTGGCTAGAGGCCAGACAGACACCGCGCGGCCCGGGGACCCTGTGTTGCCAAAAAGGGGTGTGGGTCTCACAAGTTGGACTGTCCTCAGCCCAGGTTTCGGGGGCAGGGGCTTTCAGGCATCTAACTCTAAACCAGATCATTAACGAGGCACTAACCAGAGGCTAACAAGGGCTAAGCCAGGTCTTAAACCCCCCCCAGCACCAGCAGCTGAAGGTCAAGGGGGCAGGGGGCAATGTCGTAATTCCTCTGCCCCCCGCCCCGTTCCCCCAAAATAAGCAACACCAAAACCAAAGTTAAATCTAAACTTAAACATAATAAATATCTTTTCTAAAAACCAAACCAAAGCAACAAACTCAGAGGGTTAAACCGACCCCCAGATCCACTAAAACCAAAAAGAACAACCAAACCCCACCCACGTGGGGATTTCTGAGGGGTAACTGCTGAGCCAGGAGTGAGATTGGAGCTGGAGTGGTTTTTTGGGCTGTCAGCGAGCGAAGCAAGGTCCCTTTAACATTTTCCATCTCTGTGCTTGCACATCCTGGCGGGGAGGAAGGCCTCTGCTCTCCAGGGCCTGGTCCCCCCCACCCTGGGCAGTGGCTGGGCCTTGGAGGGGGGAGGCGAGAGGGGAGCCTGGCCAGAGGTCACAGGGCTTGGCGGTGGCTGGCAGGGCAGAGTGAGGTCTGCTGCTCCTACCCTCACGCACGCCAGCCCTCCTCCACGCACTGTCCTGACCTCTGGCACCTCGGTGTCGCCTCCCACCCTGCTTTGACAGGCACTGACCACTCAGCCTGGCAGTCTCCTTCTCTGTCTCTGCCTCTTTGTCTGCTCTGTCCGCTGCTTCCGAGGGCTCCACGGCTCGGGGCTGGACACTGGGTGTGGCACGTTTGGGGAAGCAGAGGGAGGAGATGGGGAGCAAATGGAGGGAAGGGAAAGAAGGGGGGGCAATGCCCCTGGAGCAGGAGAGGAGAGGGGGATGGGAAGGTCAGAGGCATGAGCATGGTGGGGACAGGGGGGAGCTGGGCTCTCTTTCCCAGCCCATGAGTGCCCTGGGGACCCTCCCCCTCTGGGGTCCCCACCTGGCTGGGCGAGGGGCTGTGGCTGACAAGGACTTTCCCTTTGGTGTCTGCCCCTTCCTCGTTCCCCCTGCCCCCCACCCCTGATTTCCCTCTCCACTCCTCTTTCCCTCCCCTGGCTTCCCTCTGTTCTCCTCTCCCGCTCCGGTCTCTCCCCACTGCCTGTCCCTTTTCTGTCTGTCACCCCCACCAATTCCCCTGCCCACCAGGCCGCCAGCTGACCATCTTCAACAGCCAGGCTGCCATCAAGATCGGGGGCCGGGATCAGGGCCGTCCCTTCCAGGGCCAGGTGTCTGGCCTCTACTACAATGGGCTCAAGGTGCTGGCGCTGGCCGCCGAGAGCGACCCCAATGTGCGGACCGAGGGCCACCTGCGCCTGGTGGGGGAGGGGCCGTCCGTGCTGCTCAGCGCGGAGACCACGGCCACCACCCTGCTGGCTGACATGGCCACCACCATCATGGAGACCACCACCACCATGGCCACGACCACCACGCGCCGGGGCCGCTCCCCCACGCTGAGGGACAGCACCACCCAGGTGAGGGCCTTTGGGGCTGACGGACGAGGAGTGAGACTTTGGGTGGGGGTGGGGCTGATGTCTGCACAGCCACGGCGCGCCCCCGGGGAGGCTTGCAGGGGTCTGGTGGGATCCTGGAGGCTGCGGCCTCATCCTCGTCGTCATGGTGACGGTTCAGGTGAGGCAGGAAAGGTCTCCTTTCACGAGGCGACCTCTGCCCTGGTGACCAGGGATGCCGTCGATGTGAGGGTGGCCACTATTTCTAGGGGCCACTCCCAGCACCAAGGGGGAGTTTGGTGCTCCAGCTAGACCAGGGAAGACCGTCCTGCCTGAGAGGGAGGAGGTCTAGACCGGGGTGAGGGTAGAATTAGCCCATCTGCCTGCCCCCTAACGAAGGCCACGCCCAGTGCTGTGCGGGCAGCGCGAGGGACACGGATAGAGCAGGGACGCCATCGCTGTGGGCAGGGCACCTAGGTGACAGCCCTGGAGGGGCTGGAGGCTCAGCGGGTGGTGGCTGCCCGCCTCTGGAGGCTGGTGGAGGCCCGGAACAGCGTTGCTGGTGTCCTTGCCGCGGGACCGCAAGCCGGTCCCCTGCTTGTGACCTTGAGCAGGTACCACCGAGTAGCAGGCCTCAGGGTCCTCTATGGCTATGAGTCTGAGGGGTGTCGGTGCAGACAGTCCCCTGGTGCTTCACCCCCACACTGCCTGCCCCCACCCCCCGGGGGCTCCTCCCCCGCTCAGGTCAAGCCCACTCGCTTTGAGTGTATCCTCTCCTATACCTGGCAGGTGCTCCCTGGGGCAGGACAGGCCTCGCTTCGCTGGCGGCCAAGGCCAGTTGAGCACGTGTGACTTACAGAGGCAGCTTGGGGGCCCGGCTGAGTTTCCCAGCTCTTGCCATCAATGACTGTTGGCCCAGGGAGGGCTCACACCTGCCATGGTAGACCTTATTTAATCACCTTGTCCCCTCTGCCCAAACACCCTCTGTCCCCTCATTGCCCAGGGTTGTTGGGCCTCAGCACGTGGGGAGAGTGCTGTCCTCCCCAGTCGAGGGGGAGGCCTGGGGGCAGCCAGGGAGACGTGCCCCAACAGCAGCCTGCCTTCGGCATCTATAAACGAAGGCGGGACTGGATGGGCACTGAAGTCCCCTCCTCCCTCCAGTCTGTGTGTCAGTGGCCTGGCACTGGCTGATGGCCTCATCCAGGCGTGCGAGAGACGTCTGAACCCCCTTCCCCTCTGCCTTCGCTGCCAAGAAAAGCTGGGGGACCCGGATGGAGCAGGGAGCTGCGGGAGAAAGGCCTGGCCCTACCCAAGATTGGGCAGTGACTATGCCCAGTGCCCATGGGCAAGAAGGGCCCACCAGCCTCAGTGGGAGGGAGATGGGCAGGCCACCCAGGTGGAAGAGAGGTGGGGGGCCCAAGAGGCCGCAGTTGTGCTGGAGAAGCTCCCACAGGGGAGACTGGTGCTGAGGGGCCAGGGTGCAGAAGGAAAATCAGTTTTCTGAAGATAGGGGTGCGGGGGAGTGGCAGGGTGGAGAAGAGGCACCAGCGACCTTTTCACCCCTCCCCACCCCAGACTCCTCCCACCCTCGGCCTTCCGTAGCCTTCTCCCCACACCCTGCAGTCTCCTGGGCTCCCTTCCTCCCTGGACTCTGGGTTTCCCCCGCTTGGGTCTTCTTCCTGAACGCACCCTGCGCACGCTCCCCTCCCCGCCCCTTACATTCACTCATCTTGGGGATTCTCTTTCTCTGCAATCAGGAGAGAAAATGCTGACAAAGTCGACTCCTGTTGTCATGACAACCACAGCCCTAATTATTGTGTGCAGCCTGCTTCCGGGCTCTGGGAAGGGGGCTGGGAGAGAGATGGGGTTGGGGGGTTAGGGAGGGTGGAGCCAAGAACCACCCCCCCACCTCGCCCCAGGCCCTGCTCGCCCTCTCTGCCTGTGCTGGCCTCCAGTGGCCCCCATGCCTTATCTCCCCACTGCCCTGGGCCCCCTTGCTCCAGCCCTGCACCCCCAGGTCCAGAGCCCCAGTCTCCCTGCTTCCTAGAAATACAAGACATGACATGTGCTGTCTCACTGACCCCCAGGAGCTGCTGCGGGGCGGACGCTGTCCAGCCTCTCTGCACACTGGTGGAAGGGAGGCCCTCGGCCACCCCACCATGGGCCAGGGCGTGTGTCTCAGGCCACGACCCGTCTCCTATGTGGTCCACTCCTCAAGAGGTGGCTCTGGGGCCTGTTGACCCACCCCCGAACCTTCTTCTCCCCTCCCCTTCCTCTCACCCCCAGAACACAGATGACCTCTTGGTGGCCTCTGCTGAGTGTCCAAGTGATGACGAAGACCTGGAGGAGTGTGAGCCCAGTACTGGTGAGTGCCTTTCCCCCCTCCCCTGCCCCGGGCCCGGGTGACGCTGATGGGAGGGGGGCGACTGTCCCTGCCACCTGGCCCAAGCCCAAGGGGCCTGTTGCCAGGCCTTAACTTGCCCGATAGCTTCCTCTGCCTTCCTGCCATTCCCCTCCAGGTCCCTCAAATTGTCCCCCTGGCAAGGCCGTTTCTGGCCTTTTGGTGCCCCAGCCCTTTGAGGTAGTGAGGTCCTTAGCTGGGGATCCTGGGGTTGAGAGCCAAGGAATGCTGGGAGGGAAAGAGGGGGACTTTTCCCCAAGAAAGACGAATAACTGCAGCTCCCATGAGTCTTTATGGGGTGTGGGGTTGGGGTGGGGTAGGAGGGGGGAGCACAGGCCTAGGAACTACAACTCCCATCAGCTCTTGGGTCCAGAACTGCAACTCCCATCAGTCCCTGAGGCCTGATTTTCCCTGGGTCAGTAGTAGAGAAGACTTCTGCTGGGTCCAGAACCCTCCTCGTTCCCGGTCTCAGGGAGGTGGTGAGGCGCTCTGCCAGGCCAAGCGGGGGCAGATCCACCACACAGCAGCTCTGTGCAGGCAGTGAGCGGGCTGTGGGGGCGGGAGTGCCCCTAGCCAGACACGTGACCCCTGGGGAGATTGGGCCTGGTCTAGATTTCTCCAGGGGCGGCTGCTCAGACAGCTCCCAGCAGGTGCTGGGAGGAAAGCCTTCCTGGGGTTGGCATTCCAGGCCTCTGCTGGACCCATCCCGCTGGAGGGCAGGTCACAGCCCCAGAGAGAGACCAGGTTGGCAAAGCAAGCGTGGGCCTTGAGTGTCAACTGAGAAGTGTGTGGCATGGAGTGGCACAGCGAGGGCAAGGTCTGCTCAGCTGAGCAGGTTGTGGCAGGAGGTGGGGGGGCTGAGAGGACCCAGGCCTGGGGGAGGGAGGGCCTAAGGAGCGGGGTCCCGGAGCTTGCGGCTGGCAGCGGGAACGGAGAAGGGACTGAGTGTGGCCAGACTTCCCAGGAAGGGACCACGGGACTTGGTGGTGGCCTACATGAGCCTAGGGGAGCCTCATCCCTTGTTTGGGTTTCCAGAGACTTCTGGTTACTTGCAATGGGCGGCACCTGGGCTCCGGAGGTTGGGGCAGATGCCTGCTGATCAGCAGGGGTGATGTGGTCAGGTGAGGGTGACAGTGTCACTGGGTCATAGGCTATGAATCTGGCCGGGGGGGGGGGGGTTCTGCCAGTCCCAGAAGAGAGGCTCAAGCTGAGGGTAGGCTGCAATCGTGGAGGGAGTATGAGGAGAGCCTTGAGCCCAAGGCTCAGATTTCAGAGACCCACAGCAGAGGAAGTTCAAGGCTCAGGCCCCCAGACCCCTCAGGCCAGAGCTGAAGAGCCTTGTTTGGGAGTCCTGGGCCCTGAGGCACATGGAGGAGCTGCAGGCCGTTGGGCTGCGAAGGCCTCCCGATCCACTGCCAAGAGCTGGTGCTTTCTGGAACAGACGCCCTCCACTGCGGGGAGGCCCCTCTGCTGGGGGGCCATCTGGTTGCATCTCACCGGGCAATCTCAGCTCAGGGCGGCACCTTCCTGCTCTGCCGTTACTTCGGGAGGTTCTGGGCATCTGGCAGCTTCCACACAGCACCCCCCTCGACCCTGCTTTACCCCCTCCAACTAGGCAGTTACTGGGGTTTCGGTAGCCGGAACCAGAGCCCTAGCCCAAGCCGAAAGGAGCTGTGATGATCGGCCCCGCGGGAGCCCTGGGATAGGACTCTGGGGACACATGGCTGTGTGGGTCTTGAGAAAAGGGCACTTGGCCCCATCACGTGTGTTTGCACACATGTGCCCACTCTGGGGGCGGGGGGGGGGCGTGGGGTGAGAGGAGGGGTCTGCTCTCCCTGGACCCCGTGGAGAGGAGGATTGGGCCACACGGCCACCGCGCAGGCACATACTGGGCCGCACGTTCCCCACCAAGGTTCTAGCTTCCCAGCCGCCACCTGGAGTCTTGTCAGTTGCCTGGATGTGACACTGAGCATGCGCACCGGTTGGCCGAGCTTCCTTAGGCTGCGTTGGGATGAGGGGTTAAGGGGGAGCTCAAGTAGGCAGGTCAGCTGCCCTCCCCCAATCAGAGGGCCAAGCCTCTGAGGGGAGGACGGAGGGTAGAGGAGGGCTAGAAGCTGAGGGGTGGGCAGAGGCTGGCGGGCAGCCCGGCACCTGGCTCTGAAAACAAGGGCAGAGCACATGCGTAAGCCTCCTGAGGAAACCAACGGAAGCCTGCGGCTCTCCCCTCCCCCAGATGTGCGTGGCACGCGTGTGTATTTCCTTACTCACGCCAGTCCGATATGCTTCGAGTTGGATTTTTACCCTGATGGGAGGCCAGGCAAAGACCAGGATGGCTCCAGAGCCCCTCAGGCTGGTCTAGACCATGCCTCCCCCTCCCCCGCCCCCGCCATCTACCAGGAAAGGGGACTCCAGCCAGAGGCCCTCTTGTGCCCCAGATGCAGGGAGGTTTTTCTCTAGCACAGGGCCAGGCCTCCTTGGGCTCCAAGGTCAGTGTTAGAGGAGGAGGCAGTCTAGCTGGACACAGTGGCTACCCAGGGACTGACCCCAGCGCGTTGGCATGCCTCTCACCTGCCACACCCTTCCCCCTGGGTCCTGATGTCAAGCCTGGGGTCATCCTCACTCGCTTTCTACCCTTTCCTTTGACCTTGGCTTCTTCACAGACCCCAGGCCCCACTTGGGTGAGATCCTTATCCTACATGGCGATTTCACCTGAGGCTGGCAGGCCCGTCAAAGACGGGTGCTGTCTGATGGACACAGTGTTTTCATTCTTGTGAGAGGGAGTGCCTTTGGCGGGGTGGGGGTGGGGGGCGTGCTCTGCATAGCGGGTAACGTGGCCACCCCCCCTCACTGTCTTTGCCAGCCTGAGCCGCACGTTACAGTGTGGGCCTGGTCCCCTGTGGGGATCTGAGCGTGCCCCCTTGAGGCACATGGGAAGTGCACACATGGACTCAGATCCACAGCGGTACATGGTTACACGCGTGCAAGCGTGTCCAACTGGGGGCGCACACAAATACATGTGTATCCACGCACATAGACTTACTGGATCTACCAGCAAGCTCGCACACGCCCACTTACAGTGGTGTGAACGCGTCCAAACCTAGAAGATCACATGCCGTTTGCACTCAGACCAAAAGAGGCACACACGTGCTTAGATCTGGAGAGACACGTGTGTTGTCTGGACACAGACACATGGCTGTCGAGACCCACAGAAACACAAACCCGTACAGGTCCATAGTCTTCCAGAGACACGCATGCGTGTTCAGAGTCACAGTCATCCATGTGTGTGTTTGGGGCTCCCAAAACACCCGCACAGGCTTGGGCTCCCAGGTGCCCCCTGCCCAGACGCACGGCGTTTCACACTTACCCGTACTCATCGCACAAAGGTGTGCACACAGGTGTCTTAAACCCACTGGAGCCGGCTCACACACTCAGCTCTGTCGACGCACAGACTGAACGTTTAGAACCCCATACACATGCTCAGAGGCACTCACACACGATGCACACGTATGTTCAGCATGAGCATGTATGTACACACATGTCCTCAGACTCACAGAATGCCGTATCCACGGTCGGCTCACAGAGGCCCATTCTGTGTACAAGTCTGGCTGCGTAACATGCGTGCGCCTACCACATCCTCCGCGCATGCGCACAGATGTTTCAGAATAAGCATGCGTGTAGGATCAGAACAGGTGTGTACACGGTGTGCCCGGACCTCCGAGCTGTAGGTGCACCTGTGCACACACGCTTGCGTGTATTCAGGGAAGCATGAGTCCATGCCGGGCTCACAGAGGCGTGCGTGTCACGGCGGCACCCAAGTCCACACTCAGGCTCAGGCCTCCAGTGTCCCGCCAGCAAGTGCGCTTTCACCAAGGGGCACAGACACATCCTCAGAGGGACGCCCGTGTGTACCGACACGTGTGCTCGTTCCCACAGAGCCATGCCCGTGTGCACACAGCAGGCACCTACGCTCTGAGACCCCCATGCGGGCACGCTCTCAGAGGCCGGCCGGGTGCACCCAGCCCCAGGGGTCCACGCACGTTCACGCTGGTTTACACCCTCACCTGCATCCCTCCCGTGGCTCCGTGAGAGGGGACCCTCAGAGGCCCACCTTAGCTCAGACCTACTGAGGCTCATTCTTATATTCATACCCATGTGATCAGACACACACACACACACACACACACACACTCAGAGACACATACATTCGGCTTCACACACATACTTGGAAACCTACACATGCTCCGACCCCTCAGGCATACGTGCTCACATGCGCGTGCGCGCACACACACCTACACTGGCCTGCACCGGCACCCACGGGGACCCAGGCGCTGACTCAGATGCTCCGATGTCCACATGAGCTGCACGTAGAAGGGCTCCTATCCTCAGACCCTCAGGCCACACCTACGTGTTCAGACCCAATAAAACGCATGCCTGTGTGTTTACACCCGCTGTTCAGACCCACAAGGGCACACACACGTGCGGGCACTCAAATTCACAGAAGCCCCCATGTGCTCAGACCCACAGAGCCAGTTTGTGCCCTTGCCCCTTCTGAGACTCTGCACCCTCGCACACATACATGAGACCCTCAGAAACTTAATCACATACACAACACACATACACATTTAGCTCAGAAACAGAGGCACAAATGTGATCACATTCCAGAGTTCCTTAAAGGTAACAACAGTAACCATAGAGATAAACTCCACAGCACCTGTGGTTTCCTACCTAGAAACTGATTTCTCCACTACAAGCGCTAGGTCGGGGCCTGGCCTTCCATCTGGAAGCCACTCTATCCTCACCAGGTGACGTCCCGAGTTGCGGAGGGCCACCCAGGGTGGGGTCACGAGCCGGTGGGTTCTATGGGCCAGGCCTGGGATGGGGAGGGGCGCCCAGTGCTCAGTGCTGATTCTGCCCCAGGCCATCCCAGCACTCGGTCCTGTGGCTCCAGCTCAGCTTCAAGGAAGGCTGGGAGGCATGGCCCCGTCAGGCCCCCAGGAGGACGCAGAGACAGATGTGGTGAACAACTAGCAATTGATTTGTCCAGTGTGGCCTTGGGGTCATCAACAATCCATTTCGGGATTGGTCCTCTTCCTCCCACCCACAGAGCACACCCCCCCCCAAGGGAGACACCTGAAGCCTCACCCACTCAGGGCTGTCATTGCAAAGGGGACGAGGGTGTCTGGGAGATGGCGGCCCACTGGGCTGGGTCCAGACCTGCTTCTGGGTATCCATGTGTGGTCTGGACCCCCATGAACTAAAAGGGTAATTGATCCCACTGACCACACGGCTCGGCACCACCCCGAATCCAGGGGTGGGCCGGGGTCAGGCAACCGCAGTAGAACCTCTCATGCAAACAAGGGAAGGATGGAAGACACCCCCAGGCCCCTTGTTCTGAGCGTTGAGAAAAACCAACCCCCCCTGCAGTGGGTGACTTCACCCCTGTGCGGGGGAAGTTTCTCCCTTAAACCCCTGCCGCCACGGTCTTCGAGAAACTGGCCTTTGTCTGAGGCCCTGGCGCTGCCTCTGTGAAGTTCCTCCCACTTCTCCCCCGTGGCCTTCTTGGAAGTGGGTGTTGGGATAACGTCCACCCTGGGGACTCAGCCCACTTCCCTCCCCTGCATAGCTGGGTGGCTTCTCAGGCTGCAGCAGCCAGAGGAACTACCCTCAGAGCTCTTTTCTAGACACAACTGTGACGCCCGTCTATTTCCTTGTTTCTCTGATTCCATACCTGTCTCTTCATTTTGTGAAGACGATTTTGAAGGCATCTGAAACAGCAGGGGGGGAGGCCACCCCCCCCCCCCGATCTGTGAGGCAAGGCCGAGGCCTCCTGACTCACGTGGAAGTCTCACTGGGTCATTGTCCCTCGAAGCTGTTGTTTGATCTCTCTCGTGATTTGTAGTTTGGAAGCATGGGCTCTTTGGATGCTCGGCAAGCCCCGCATTTCTGGGCTCTCTCTGTTCCCTTCGTCTCTGCTTGCAACCCCCCACTCACTCTTGCCTGACTTTGTCATCTTCTTATGATACATTACTGAAAGCAGAAAGGAAAAGCCAGCATTGTCACCCCGACTTTTCTGGCACATTCCCTCAGGGCCGCAGTCTCCACAGGCGCACGCTCTTCCCGGTAGGTCATCACAAGCTGCGGCTGGAACCCAAGGTCCTGCATCTAATGGTCCTTCATCTTTCCCGCTGTTTCCTTGGATCCTTACGTGAAGCCCGTTGGCGTTGGGGGCACACAGTTCTGGTTCGGCGCCTGTATACGTTAAGGCAACAGGTGTTTCTGTAACAGATCACCCCCAGATCGCAGGGGGTACTTCCGGGGAAGTTTCTCCCTCAAGTGAAGCCCCAGCAGGGGGCTCCCCATCCCCAGGTGGCCCCGCCCCAAGGGGCGCTTTGGGAATCCAGACTCCATCCTTGTAGCTCCTCCGTATTCAACGGGCAGTTTGTGAGGTCACTGGAAGGAGGAGAAAGAACACAGAGGAGCGCACACAGGCGGCTTTGGGGCCGGGTGGGGGGGAGCCATATGGCCACACCTAACGGTAAGGGATGCTGGGAAATGTAGTCTTGCATCCCAGGAGAAGGAGACAATGGGTTTGGGGCAAGAGACATTCACAGGGACCTACCTCATACACTCAGACCCTCGATGACGTGCGCACACGTTGTCAGTGGCGCACTCACGCATCCACGCATGCGCATATGAGTTCGGACCCAGGCTCAGAAGCAGGTGGACACGTGCACAGCGAGGGTCTCCCCGACACGCCCACATCTGTTCAGATTCCCTGACACCCACATGCACGTGCTAAGACCCCGCGAGGTTCGTGTGCACACGACGCCCAGCCTCTGAGGGGTGTGTTCCCGCACGTGCACACGTGATATACATCCGCTCTGACCTTGACTCCACTTGCCGTTTGCCGTTTGCTGCGCTGGTGTTTCCGAGCGGGGCGGGGCGCCACCCTCCAGGTCACTGCACACTGTTGGGCCCAGGTTGTTCTCCACGGAACAGGTGAGTAAGGGCTGAGGTCTAGCCGGTGCTCTCCGCTCACCAAGCCACGTGTCCCGGTCCCTGGAGTGGGGCTGTGTCTGCCAGGGGGACAGGATACCTTTTTCTAATTGTGTAGAGAGAAGCCACTTCGATAAGTGGTGCACGGGCAGGTCTGTGGCCGCATGGAGGGGCTGCCTTTTTTCGAACCTACAGGAAAGGCCCTGTGGGCTTGTGGCTTTCTCCTTGTCAGAGCCTGGGCAGGCACCCCGCGCCGGCGGATGGGGCCTCAGCCAGCTGATTGCTTAGTCTCTGACACTCAGCTTCAGTTCTCGGCACATCCTGCTTGGGTGGGAATGGGGTTCTTGGGTAGATTTCCAGCGAGGAGCCTCTGTGCTCTAGAGGGAGAAGGGGCTCAGCCTGCAG
Source organism: Helogale parvula (assembly GCA_004023845.1). Lineage (NCBI taxonomy): Eukaryota > Metazoa > Chordata > Mammalia > Carnivora > Herpestidae > Helogale > Helogale parvula. Next base: position 82,712 of record PJEM01006889.1, on the reverse strand, counting down.
ATGCAGTAACCCCTGGGAGACCGGGGAGCTGGGGTGGGGAGGGGTGCTTAGGAGTGGCTGCTGGTCTCCTTGGCCAGAGTGGAATTCTCTCTAATAAGTGGGACTGACATGTCCTGATCTGCAGCTTCTGAGTGGGGGGAGGGCTTCTGTGATGTGTGCACCTGTGAGCATTTCCCGAGTGCTGTAGCTGCCTGAAGTGGGGGAGGGGGTCCCTCAGACTCCCAGGGGCACCCCATCCCAATATGCAGCCTTGTAGGGCTGGGCCCGGGGCCCCAGGCACCACAAGTCTTCCCCCAATGCCCAGTGGGAAGGGCAGCCCGGGGTGCCCCTGGTTGGACTCTCACATTGAGGAGTCTCTGAGACTCCCTTCCTCCAGAGCCTGCTAACGCCTCACCAGGACGAGCTTGCCAGACCCTGGCCCGGTGAATGACCCCAGGGAAACCCAGTGCCCTATGTAACATGTGACTTGCCTGCCACAGAGCCAGTTCGGCTTGACTGAACATGGGGGATGGAGGACGGTGTGAGGTCTTGACAGCATGTTAGCCTGTGGAGACAGCAGGAGCTGTGTGGTGAGGGGACGGAGGCTGGCGTGCAGGGCCATCAGAAGGGAGCTCCGGGGGGGCCACTGTGGTGGTGCGGAGGACGTGGGTGAGGGCGGGACGCCCCCAGGGGATGCTGTCAAAGCCTTGGGCGGAAAAGGGCCCAGGGAAAGCTCCCAGGGAAGCTGGGGACACAGAGATGGAGGCCAGGACACTGCTGGGGTTGCAGGGCAGGGGCAGGAGTCAATGTGACCAGGCCTGGGAGGGCTCTGGAGCCTGGGGGAGACTGCACATGGAGAACTTGGGGGCCTGTGCGCGCCAAGGTCCTAAAGAACTAGTGAGTTGGAGCAAAATGTTGCAGAGGGCTCAGGCTGGGCAAGATTTGTCTCTGGTCCAAGGCCTGGAGCCCTCCTATACCCTAGTCTATCTGGGGGTGACAGGGTAGAGAGACATGGTCCATGCCCTGATTGGCCTGATCAGTCCCTCTAGGGCATCAGGTGTCTCCAGCAAGGGACTCCTCTCTCGGAACCCTAGCTATGACCAGCTGGTTGAGGGCCACAGCCTGCCTAGGACAAACCTTGATCCTGAAGCTTCCAGAAGCAACTGGTGGCCCCATCCAGGATCAAAGATGGAGACGGCAATGGGTGAGAGCTGGGTCAAGCTGAACTCAGTCGTGTTGCTATCTGTGGGTCAGGGGGGAGGGGGCTTCAAAACCCAGTTGCCACCCCCTCCCCAGATACCTAGCCTGGGAGGGGCCCAGAGGAAAAGCGTGAGGAGTTTTCCTCCCTTTGCCTTGGTCAAACACAGCCAGCCCCTCCTCTTGCACCAGGCCCCGTGCTGGGTGCTGGGGAGATAGATGGGCCTTGAGCCTTCCCTAGCAGTGAGCCCAAACCAGAAACCTTTCTGGAAGAGGAGGTATTTGGCTGGACTCAAATGAGTGAGGTATCAGCCGGGGCAAGGTTTTCTGAACAGAAGGCAAAGGTTAGGAAGAGGGCCGGTGGTGTGGTCCAGCAGGGAGGGAACCTGTGCTCTGACGGGACACGGGCTGCCAGCCTCCCCTGAGAGCTGGGAGCTGAATATGCCCTCTTCTGGGGGACCGGGGTTCTGGGCTGTCAGGCCTTTCCAGGCTCCCTGTGAGACTTGACCCTTCCCTGGTCTCTGAGAGCCACCGAAAGGACTGCATAGTCCATGTGTTCACCTTGCCTGCTGCAGACACCGAGTGACCTTGGGAAGTCCTCCCCACCCTAGGCCTCGGCATCCTCCTCCATAAAAAGCCAGCTTTGGACAGTCCCAGCTCCATAGAACATGCTTGTCTGCTTTTGGCTTGGTTTTTCAGTATGGCTGAGCCCCTGGAGGGCCAGGTGCCCTGGGGCTTCGCAGTGTGGGGTGCAGGTGAGCCCTGGCCCAGGGGGAGATGGGAGCCTGGTGGGAGGAGCAGCCTGAGGAGCTCAGCAAAGCTGTGAGTTCAGTGGCGAGATCTTGGCTGCGGCGGGCTAGTGTGGCCAAGGACACAGTTCTGCTAGATTGCTGGAGCTTGGGATCTGAAGGCTCAGCAAACGGAGGCTTAGGTTGCAGGGAGCAGGAGAAGAGATGCCAAGATGTGGCAGTGACACGTGGCTGGCTCGGCGGAGGAAATCTCCAGCCTCAACCAGGCCCAGAGGTGTCCCTGTAAAAGGAGGGAGCCCTCCCATCAGCCTCCTAGCCCCAGATTCCAGCTGGCTCTACCCCACACCAGTGGGCTGCAGTATTTGGGGGAGAGGCAGTGGACTGATGGGGGTTGTCAAGGTGCTGACCCAGGGGCTGATGGGAATTGTAGTCCATGCCCCTCCGAGGGTTAATGGGAGTTGTAGTTCTCACCCTTTAGGGCTGATGGGAATTGCAGTTTATGCCCAGGGTACCACAGTTAATAGACCTAGGGAGAGAGAGGAGACCTAATCATTCCCCTCCCCAACCTTCCCAACTAGTTCCCCCCACCCCACCCCACCCTAGGCCCTATGTTAGCAAGTGCTTCCTTCCCAGATGGCTGTGTATGTATTTTCTTTTCTTTTTTTGCTTTCTTCTTCTTTCCGTTGTTTTATTATTGTTTTAACAATAATAAGAGGGCCAGCGGCAGTCAAGCCCTGGTCAGGTCCTGGCGGCCCATGGGGGTTCTGGGGAGGGGGAGGGGGGAAGCCAGTGGGGGTCAGAGGTGGAGGGTGAAGAAAGAGCAAGTTGGGGAATTAGGGTTAGCTCAGGAGACCTGTGTTCCTCTCCACCTCCCTCCCTCCCTTCCTCCCCCCTCCCCGCCTCCCCACCTCCCTGCCTCTACTGGGTTTCTCACCCCTCTCCCAGAGTCCTATGGGACAGGACCCTCCTTGCCCGCTCTTTCTCATGGACCTTGTCACCTCCCACCTTCAATCTCTCCTCTTCCCATGACCAGCCTACAATTAACCTCCAAAGCTGCTTCCCATGACCATGACCCCTCAGGTCCTTTCCCCCGTGCCAGTCATGTACCTCCTCTCCCCGCCCTCCCCCCCCCCCTCCCTCCCACTGCTCCCTCCCTCCTCCCAAGCTGTCACCAAATGGTGGTAGCAGTTTCTCCAAGGGCGCCTGAGCCTGCACGGTGCAGATCTTAGCTTTGTGTTTAACGAGGGGGAGAGGGCACAAGTGAGGGAGGAGAGAGAGTGTGTGCAGGAGGAAGCAAGATGTCCAGGGAAAGAAGAGCGAGGGAGGGAGATACCAAACAGATAGACAGAAAAACGTTGTACGGAAAAGTTGTTTTTTCTTATTTTTTCCGGGAGAACCCGCTTACACAGCTCTGTTTGTAATTTTTTTCTTCATGCTAAAATCACACGGCCTATTTGTTGATGTAAGTTGCCTGAATTCCGTGGTATGCTATCTTCTTTTTTAAAAAAACAAAAGAAAAAAATAACAAAAGCAAAAAAAGAGAAAAATCTAGAAAAAAAAAAAACCCTAAAAGATACTGTTGTTAGGTTTGTTTAAATGCTGCTCTTGTAACTGTTTTTAAGCCTTAAACCAGTAGAGTTTTTTTTTTTCCGTTTCTTTTCGATTTCCTTTTCTTTCTGTTCCTTTTGGTTTCTTAAGACAAACAAAAGACCAAAACCCAGTGAGCCACAGAGCCCGTGCGTGGGGTGCCCAGGGCATCCGAGCCGCTGCCCGCTTAAAGCGCAGCGCGCCGGCAGGCTGGCGGGCGGGCCCGGCCCGCTCTAGTCTCCGCCAATGCCAATTGGAACCGATTTGGGTGTGTGAGGCTGTTGTTTTCTCTCTCTGTGCCGGCCGCCTGCGCCCTGGGCCCTCGCTGACACCTTCTCTTTTCTCTTCTCTCTCTTGTTCTAGGAGGAGAGTTAATATTGCCCATTATCACGGAGGACTCCTTAGACCCCCCTCCCGTGGCCACCCGATCCCCCTTCGTGCCCCCACCCCCCACCTTCTATCCCTTCCTCACGGGCGTGGGCGCCACCCAAGACACCTTGCCCCCACCCGCGGCCCGCCGCCCGCCCGCCGGGGGCCCGTGCCAGGCCGAGCAGGACGACAGCGACTGCGAGGAGCCCATCGAGGCCTCGGGCTTTGCGTCCGGGGAGGTCTTTGACTCCAGCCTCCCCCCCACGGACGACGAGGACTTTTACACCACCTTTCCCCTGGTCACGGACCGCACCACCCTCCTCTCACCCCGCAAACCCGCTCCCCGGCCCAACCTCAGGACAGATGGGGCCACGGGCGCCCCCGGGGTGCTGCTAGCCCCCTCCGCCCCGGCCCCCAACCTGCCTGCGGGCAAAATGAACCACCGAGACCCGCTGCAGCCCTTGCTGGAGAACCCGCCCCTGGGGCCCGGGGCCCCCACGTCTTTCGAGCCGCGGAGGCCCCCGCCCCTGCGCCCGGGCGTCACCTCCGCCCCCGGCTTCCCCCATCTGCCCACAGCCAACCCCACGGGGCCCGGGGAGCGGGGCCCGCCGGGCGCGGTGGAGGTGATCCGGGAGTCCAGCAGCACCACGGGCATGGTGGTGGGCATCGTGGCGGCCGCGGCGCTCTGCATCCTCATCCTCCTCTACGCCATGTACAAGTACCGCAACCGCGACGAGGGCTCCTACCAGGTGGACCAGAGCCGGAACTACATCAGTAACTCGGCCCAGAGCAATGGGGCGGTGGTGAAAGAGAAGGCCCCGGCCGCTCCCAAGACGCCCAGCAAGGCCAAGAAGAACAAAGACAAGGAGTACTACGTGTGAGCCCCGGCACAGCGCCCCACTGCCAGCTGCCCCTCCCGGGGACGGCCCGCGAGGCGGGTGCGGCCCTCTCCCCGCCGGGGGGCTCTGGGGACCCACTCCCTGGCTGCCTCAGACTTCTCTCACGAAGAGGAAACGCAAAAAAAAAAAAAAAAAAAAAAAGATAAAAAGATCAAAAAGTAAAGAAAAAAGGGAAGAAAGAACGAAAAAAAAGGAAGGAAAGAAAGAAAGAAAAAAGAAAAACATAGAAAAGGAAACCCTGTGCTCGTCCCCTTCCTCCTGCCGTCCTGGGCGGCGGCACCGCCAGTCCTGGGGCTGTCTGTCCCTCTCAGCCCTGCCGCCCGCCGGGCAGGGCACGTGCTCACAGCCCTGGGTTGATTTATTTTTTTAAGGGGGGTAGTTTTATTTTGGTGGGGTTGGGCGGGAAGGAAGGCTGGGGGTTTTGTAAAGTGTCCACTCCTCGTCCTGTTTCATTTCCCTTCAGTTTTTCTTCTTCCCTCCGTCCCTCCTGCCTTCCTTCTCTTCCCAAGCCCGCCGGTCCCCCATCCCAGGCTTGCTGTGTCTCTCTGTCCCCACCCTCCCTCTCTCCACCTCTTTTTTGTGTGTCTGGTTTCTCCCTTTCCTTTCCTACCCTTGGGTTTCCAGAGTCGGTGGGAGAAGGGCGGGCGGGCTGGCCGAGCGGCCCAGCGCTGGGGGCGGGAAGGGGCGGAGCAGTGGGCGTTGCCCCGAGCGCCGACTCCGCCTACCAGGGGGAGGTGTTTGCCTGGGGCCGCCCAGGGGAGGGGCTCGGGCTGCCGAGGGCCTGTTCTGTTGTGTGGCGCTGGGCGACGTGCATTGATGGGGAAGCTGCTGGAGGAGCAGGGGTGGGGGGCGGGGGGGAGGGGAAAGGCAAATGCAGATATATATTAAAGACAAATAATCTAGATACCGCGAGCAGCAGCCTGTGGCACCCGTTGGGCGCGGGCACCAGGGAAGAGAGAGAGCGAGGCATTGCCCGCTGACTGCTGGGGTCACTTCTCTGCCCACGGGCTCCCTGCTCCCCCAGTTTTTTTTCTCTCTTTGTTAACAAATGTGTCTGAGTCTTGGAAAACACCCCAACCCCGGAAATGTGTGGGAAAAGAAAACAAAAACTTTCCAAATCCAACGGTCCTGTGCAATTTTTTCGGGGTGGGTACCGTTGGAACTTCGGTTCTGGCTCTAACCTGGGGTCTGGGCCCAAATTGCAGCCCATGAGAGCTGGTAAGTCGCCTCCAAAGATTTGGGCCGAGCATGGCTTTGGGCTTCTGGTGTGGTGGTGGGGGGCGACTTGTCTTTGTCTTACCCCCATGTCCCTCCTGACCTGAGGATCTGGCCAGGTGGCAGCTGGTCTGTGGCCTGGGCTGAGCCCACCCACCTGAACTCTGGAGGTGGGCTAATCACCCGAGGCAAGAGCATCATGTTGCCCCCTAGTGGCCAAATCAGGCCTACGCCTGTGGGGGCTGCTGGGACACTGGTCTTTCTACAGTCCTTGGGGAAGGCGGTGGTATTCCTGGGTGGCAAAGGCTTCAGTGGCTGAGTGCGCATGTCCCCCCCGGTTCTGCCTAACTCCAGGGTCTCCACTTTTTCTGCATCTCCAGGGATTTGGAACCTATCCTCTTCCGCCCCGTCTACCCACCCCCTCCCCCGCTCCAGTCTACACTGCCCGATGGCTGATTGTGGGTTGCGCTTGCAGCTGCAGATAGAAGTAGAGCCTCATCCTAGGGTGTCTGCTCCTTCCTGGAGACACTGAACAGGCCCAGGTCCCAAACACGCGGAGAGATGGGTCTGTATTTGAAACTCTGAGGTGAGGGTTGTATGTGAGGACCCGGATGTGCCGGCATTCTCAGGAGAGCTGACTGTGGGCGGTCTTCCTCTCCCAGGTGGCAGTTGTCGATCGCCATGCCGCTGGACACACGAGCCACTCAGTCCTGCTTTTGTCACTCCTGTCTGCTCCACGTTCTGCTCGGAGGATCCTCCCTCTCTGGGCTCTGCTTTCTCGCACCCTTGGCTCGCCATCACCCTTCACCCCTTGAAGCTGCTTCTCGAGCTTCCATCCATAGGTGGCTCTGTTGCTGCCCGACCCCCTCCCCCCATCCGTTCTTCCTGCGCTTTCTAGTTCACAACCCTGGTCCATGTTTAGACCTGGACATTTCCCAGGTCTTTGGGCTTGAGGCCCACAGGAGCCCCACCTCCCCGGTCTTCCTTCTGTAAGGTTAAAATCGATGGGAGTGAAAAAGTCACAAAACAGAGAGACCAGGAAAAGAGATCAGAGCACCCTTTATTACAGAGCTCTCGGGCCAGGTTCCCGGGTCCGGACAGAATGGACCAGAGAGGTCACGCAGGAGAACAAAGGCCTGGGCCTTATATAGGACGGCAGCTTCTGATGTGTGTCCGGGGGCAGAGAACCCCCCGTAAGGCGAAGAGATGAGGCCGGGGCAAATGACGTGCTTCCGGGGAGCCAGCAGCAGGCAGAGAGCGGCCAGAACGGTGGTCAGAACGGTGGTCCGTTGACCATCTTGGTGTTCCTTTTCCCAAGCCTGCCAAATCTGTCACCTTCCATCCTGAGATGAAGCTTTTTCATTTTTGGATCCTCCTTGCCCTGGGGTGTTCCCCCAGGGGCCTTTGAGAGCCCTTCCCCGGGGTCCTATCACTGGTGGGAGCGAGTGTTCTCCAGGAGCTGCCCCCAGCTGTGGACTTCCATGGACCAGGCTGCTCCTTGTCCTCCTGAAACAACCAGGGGGGAGGCAGGGGCCCTGCTTCTGCCCAGCTGCTCACAGCCTTGGAGCCTGAGGTCGGCTGTGACCCCCCTGTAGAAGCCTGGGGGGGAGGCCCTGACTTGGGACAGTCTTGCCAGGACATCCTTTCTCTGTGCTGGCCATGGCCTTGGCCCCCACGTCTTCTGCTGCTGTTCTGTCCGTTCAAGGGTTGGAAATTTATCTCAAGTTCCCCTTCCCCATCATCACGAGCCAAAAAGCAAATAGAGGCAGGCAGGAGTTCCTTGGTGTCAAGAAGGGAATATTCTTCTTCCAGAAATTTCTAGAATGGCCCTGAACAGTTTGTCGGAGGAGGGGGCCAGAAAGAGGGACAGTGCAGGAGTTGGAAGGATGGGCCCCAGTCCTGCTCATTGCCATGGGGCTGTAGGACTGCATGTTTTCCTCTCTGTGTAAGAAGACTAAGGGTTTACACGGAGACTCATTGCCATGGGGCTGTAGGACTGCATGTTTTCCTCTCTGTGTAAGAAGACTAAGGGTTTACACGGAGACTCAAGGGATTGGTTGTAAGAGGAAAGCTCCCCACAATCTACCATTGACTCAGTTTACCCATCTGTAAGATATGGCCAGTTCAGTCTCAGCTCCCTTCATCTGGGTATCTGCTACTGAACTTAACACCTGGGCCTGAGCTGAGGTCTTTTGGGGTCTGGCTGGCCCAGCACTGACCCTCAGGAGTGTCCAAACGGCATTTGGGGGTGACTGAAATTCCAGGAACTTCGCTCCTTGACACCTGGCACTCTCAGGGATATGCCAGGAAATTCTGACTGGGGAGGAGCAAGGACAGAGTTAGAAAAGAAGCTTAAAGTGGTGTTTAGCTGATACCTTTGACCTTGAAGACCTACCCTACCATCCAACCCCCAGTGGAGGGAAGACAAGGTCAGCCTGGTGTCGGCGTTCTCCTGGGAGGATGTCCCTTTCCTGGAGGCGGATATGGAGTCAAAGGAGCCTGCACTGCCCTCCCCACTCACCCTTCTGGGAGAGCCGCAGACCTGGCTGGAGACAGGAGGATGGCCAAAGTGGGTCCGGAGCCACTTTCCTGTCCCCGCCATGGGGCGAATGAGACCGTGCCAGTGGTTGTTCACCTCTTCCTTCCCAGGCCCGGTTTCCTGGGCTCTTCAGGTGTCCCTTCCAGGTGTCCCTGCAGCCCTGGGGGCGGGGCACGCGTTCCCTGTGGTGAGCGGCCAAAAGAGGGGCCTCCCAAGCGAAGACCTGCCGCTTGGGTGGGGCGCCTGTCTGGAAAGCAGGCCTGAGCCCGCTGTGAAGGGGGACCCCTCTCCCCTTGCAGGGCACCCGCTCTGCCCCATGTGGATGACACTCACCCCCAGCCGCCCCAGAGGGGCAGGGCCCTGGACCCTCCCAGCTGCCAGGTCTTGTCGAGTGAGGGGAGACATGTTGGAAGCAGGTAAGGCCTCGGGTCCTAGAAGGCTGTGACCACTTGCAAGGACCAGGAGCAAGGCTGCCCTGAACGTGGGCAGAGGGACAGCTCTGACCACTTGGCAAACTGGAGGACACCCCAGGGGGGTGGAGGAGCCATCTCTCACCAGCCCTCGGTTCTCTCTTCTGGAAGCGTCCAGACACCAGGGAGCCCCCAGAATGCTGAGCAAGGGTAAGGAAGTAGCTGGGGCTCAGCTGGGCAGCAGGCAGACAGGACCGGAAGTTAAGCAAAGTCTGGGACAACCTTGTCTTGGGGCATCTTATCAAACATGATCCCCCCCCTTCGTCCTGGGGAGGGGGTGCTCTTCACTGAGGGGTGGCTGAAAGACATGGTCCCCCCCTAAGACACCCGGGGCTACTGCTGACAAGACCAGACCAGTGAGTGCTCCTGTCTCTCAGCGGCAGAGAGAACTTTGTTTTCCTGTGTCTTCTTGTGTGCTTTTGAACACACGTGTACACATCGCTGATGTGTGTGTGTGTGTGTGTGTGTGGTGGTGTCTAAGGGCATGGCCCTTTGCTGGGAGACCTGGCAGCAGAGACACAGGCACAGGTCAGGCAGAGACCGCAGCAGATTAGCAGCCGGGGTGCCCCCCCCACCACAGGCAGCAAAGGGCTTCTGCCTGCACCCACATTTGCATTAGCAGGGGGAGGGGAACTCGGGCGTCCATCCCTTTCCATCCGAGCCCTTGTACTGGGTTTTTCTGTGCGTGGTGCCAGTGGGCTCTGCGGGGTCCTGGCTGGTTCTGAGAGGGAGGCCTCTGCCTTGAGGAGCATCGCTTGCCCAGGTTTGGAAGCCCGAGAGCAGGCTGGGGGCGTTGTGGTCAGGGCTGGGCTCTGGAGATGGGGGCCTGGCTCCTGATTCTACCCCGCCTGGCTGCACGTCATGGGCAACTGGTTTTGCCAAGCCTTACTTTCCCATCTTTTAAACGGGGCATCTTCCTCGAAGGGCTCTGGAAAAGATGAGCTAATGCCTTGAGATGCCCAAGACGGTGCCTAGCCCACAGCACAGGCTGGGAAAGGGCAGATACTCTGGCCTGGGAACAGGCCATCCTCTAGAGGAGCTCCCCAGAACTCGCCTCTGCCCCTCCCCCACCCGAGGCTCTTCACTGGAGTCCGGAGGGGCAGTCATTTGATCCTTTATTCACCCTTTTGTCGCTCTTGACAATGCCCCTCCTGCCAGGCTTTGTGGGGGGACGGGGTCAGGGGGTCAGGGGGTCAAGGGACCATGCCAATCCTCTGGGAGCTCATAGCTGGCAGGGTGGGAGATTGGTACGTGGCTGTGGGTAAGGGTTTCTCTGTGGCCTCAGACTGGGCCCCAGGAAGGAGGCCATTGCCCTGAGTCTGGGCCACCGAAAGGGCGTTTGGGAGGCAGAGAAGGGGCGAAGCAGGCAGGTCCTGTGGCTGGAGTGTGCAAAGGGGTGACCAGGGGCCAGAGCTGCCTTTTGGGTTCAGCTGAGGAGCTGAGACAAGTGTGATGAGTTTGGGAAGTTTTGACTTGTCAAAGGGCGGGAGGGGGACAGTGGATAGCTGGGGGCCGTGAGCACAGAGGAGGGGAGCACCGGGTGGACAGGTTCCTGCTGGTCCTTGCTCCTTTCCGAAGTCACCAGGGAGGGTCTGGTGAGGGTGCCCGGGGCAGCCTCCAGCCAGTCTGCCCTTCCTGTGTTCAAGGTGCAGAGAGGGGCCGGGCTTGGCTGCAGGAGCCACCCCTGGACCCTCCAGAGACAGTGACCTTGGCCCTCCTGTCTTCTTCCAAGCAGAGAGGGTGTTTCTCCCAATGTTCCATCGCAGAATTCCCAGGAGCTTAAAAGTGTGTGGATTTCAGGACAGTTCGCCCCGGAGGGCTGTGTGTCGCTTTCTTCACTGCCCTGTTCCAACATGAAAGACGAGAGGGGTGTGGCTCGTGGGTGCAGAGTGACCTCTGACCCCTGAACTGTGTCCTTCATGAGAACTCAGAAGTTACTGCTGCCCTACTCTTGGGGACCCAGAAATGAGCTCTCTGAGTACATAGTGGGAAGTGACAGGCATGGGGGAGGTAGGGGAAGTGACAACCCTGCCAGCCATCTAGGGGCTTTCGTGGTAGAGTTTGGGGCCCGTGAGGCCCCCCAGCAATGCCCATCACATCCTTGGCCCTCCTCCTTACAAAGGACTATACTCTCCCTTTCCCTGTACTCCTCCTAAGGTGGCCCTGAGGGTGGCCCAGCTATTTTCGAGAGCAGGAGACCAAGTCCACACTGTCAGCCAGGAGCTCCCGCCCTTGGTGTCCGCTTCCCCCCAAGAAGCACTGTGTGTCTCTGAGCCAATCCGGTCCCTTTCTGTGCCTCTGCTTCTCTCTCTGCCCAGTGACAGGGATGAGGGGGGTTGAGTGGGTGGAGAGGGCGGTGCCCGGGCCGAGCCCACTCACTGGTTCTGCACATCTTGAATGGTGTCGGGCAGCGGCAGGCTCCTGGTCTCCGGCAGCAGCAGCGCGGCCAGCCCGCTTAGCACGGGCACCGCACCGTACACCAGCAGGGGCAGTGAGCGGCCGTGCGTGCCCAGCAGCCGGACCAGGGGCCCCAGGATAGCTCCCGCGCGGGCTGCCATCTGGCCCAGGCCCACCGCTGTCATCCTGTAGTCACAGACACACCGTGAGGGCCTCCCAGCCCGGCCTGGCCCCGCTCTGTCCCGGGAGCCACAGTGGTCCAGATTGGGCCGGAATGCACCTGTTCAGCCCTGAGACCGCATGGGAGGGTGGCGGCAGCGGGAACACCCAGGAGAGGGGAAGGCGCACCCCCATCCTGCCCTCACAGTCCAGGGCGACCCCTTCTATGGGCCGGGGCATAGCCTCACCTGAGCACGGTGGGGAAGAGCTCACCAGTGTAGACCGTGACGCAGGTGAAGGCGGCTCCCAGCCCCCCCAGGCCCAGCACGGCCAGGGCTGAACGCAGGGCCTCCATCTCTGTGGACAGAGAAAGGGTTAGCGAGGTTGGTGGCTGGGGTTCTGAGGTCAGATGGGGGCTCTCTCCAGGCCAGACTTCTCCCCGACCTCCCAAATGTGTGTGACTGACCTCCATCTGGGGTCACAGAACACACACATGCGCTACATCCTAGGTGAAATCGTGGTTACATTCACTGTCCCCCAAACTGCTGCCTAACCCTATACCCTGAGCCAGACCCTGGAGTCCTCCTTGACCCCCTGCTCCCCCACCTGCATTCCAGCACAGAGTCCTTCTTTTATTTCCGAAGTCTCTCGTGATGCACCCCCTCCACACCATCCCTGTTCCTGCTGCCTGGTGCAGGCTGTCACCATCTGTCCCAGATGCCCCAGCAGCCTCCTTCCTCACCGGGCCCCTGCTCCAGACCAGCACCCTCTGAGGAGGGGCCAGGGGCAGGGTCCCTGGCTCAGCACCCCAAGGTAGGGAAGCCTCTGGCCACAGCACAGGGCACGCAGCCCCGCCCCGCTCACCCTGGGGCACCAGCATGTTGGTCAGGATGCAGAGCCCCGCCAGCACCAGGGACGCCGCCTGAGTGGGCCTGCGGCCCAGACGGCTCAGCAGCAGCAGGGTGCCGATCTTGGCCGGGATGTCCACAACCCCAATGAGGACCTGGAGCAGGAAGATGTTGCTGCCCAGGGTCTGCAGGTCCAGGGCCAGGCCGTAAAAGGTGAAGCCGAAGGCGAACCTGCGGGCACGGCGGGTGGGGTCAGGCTCCTTTGTTTGTCTGTCCTCAGACCCGCCGCCCCCCTCCCTCCCCGCAGGCTCTGTATAGTGGAGGGATGGTCTCTGTACACCATCTTTCCCAAGGCTTCCCCCGCCACCCCTTGCTAAGTTTGGCCAATGGGAGGCACTGGTGAGGGGCTTGGGTCGGGGGAAGCCATAGTTTTCTTTTCTCCCTCCCTCTGGGCTCCCTGTCTGGCAGCTTCGATGTCTCTTTCAGTCCTTGCTGGGTGAGACCCCCTCAGGGGCCTGATCCTACTGGGGTGGCTGTGCCTTCTCACCTTGCTCCTTCTCGAATGGCCCCCTCAGCCTGCTGGGCAGTCCCCTCTGCCAGCACCTTTGCTGTGACTCCTCCTCCTTGGGGGTTCTCTGCTATCCCCTCTCCCCAGCCTGATCCCACCTGGCCTTGGCTGTTTCCTTCCAGAGCCTGACTGCTGGCAGGGGTAGGGGGTGGGGAGTGAGAGGATGGGGTGGGGCAATGGCAATGCCGCAGGCCCTGTCCCGGAGGTGGGAGCAAGAGGAGAGTCCGTAGAGGTCCCGACTGGATGCCAGCCAGAGCCTGCCTCCGGGTTCCCCGAGTGCCTGAGGCAGAGGCTGGGGCCCCAGGCGGGTAGAGGGGCATCTACCAGCACAGAGTGGAGACACAGGTCCGGAGGCCCAGGCCGGGCGTGCAAAACAGGGCACCTGGGCTAGCACGAGCCTGGCCTGCACTCAGCTCCTCCTGCATGGCTGACAGCAAGACCTGCAGGGGCGAGGCGGGGTGGATGGAAGGGTCACTGTCAGCATCAGGAGCACTGGGCAGGTCCTCCTCCCTAAGACCTCACCCCCTTCTCCTCCAAGGGGCCTGTGTAGGGGCAAGGGAGAGGGTCTGAGGGCTGAGCCCTGGGGGAACGCCCACCCGGCCTCACCTCGGTGGTCAGTGTGTCCTGCACGGCCCTCTTCCCATTGATGGCAGCCACCTTCTGTAGCTCCCGAAGGCCCTGCTCCAGCTTGCCCGTGATGAGGAGCCAGCGTGCAGACTCTGCCAGCCACCTGCAGGGGGTCAAGGGTAGAGAATGGGCGGGGTACTGCCTGTAGCCCCCAGGGCCGAGCCTGCATGAGCTACAGCCCTCTGGACTCCCTTTGCCCGGTGGGGGGCCGGGGGACCTCACTGGTGCCCAGAGGTCCCAGGCTCAGGGAGCTGCACCACCTGACACCCTCCTTTCCCTGTAGGCCACCTTTTCTGCCTTTTTCCTTCTCTTTCTAAGATTGGAGTTGGGAGTCCGTATCTGCCCCTTCCTTCCTCCCTCCCGACCCCGTGGCCCTTCCCTTCCCCCACCTGGGAAGCAGGCCTGGGTGAGCCTGTGTGCGGTCAGGACTATAGTCCTGGCAGCCCACCGCAAGCCCGCTGAGGTCCCCCACCTCCTTCCAGGAGGCTTGGCATCTCCCTGATATCACACCTGTGGCCTTCCTGTTCACCCCCGAGGCTGCACCTTCCTGCCTGAGTTCCCTCCTCCCCACATCAGCTTCACACCCACCCCGGGGACTCCGGCCTAGAGCTGGGCCTTTGGTCCAGACATCCCTGGCCCCCTTCCACTTGCACCCAGGCAGCCGCCAACTCCTGTCACCGCCAGCACCCTCGCACCTGACCAGCCCCCCTGCCCTCGTCTCGCCCGTGGCCCCGTGACCCATGCCAGGACACTTGCCGCCTCCTGGTTGCCAGCCGGCCTCATGCATCCCAGCCCCACACCCTGATGCCAGGACCCAGCCCCTAATGCTAAACCTTGCTCCCACAGCCATCAACATCAGCCCAGACCCCTTGTGCCGGCCCAGCCCACTGAGGCCCCTGTCACGCCCACCACTCCACCCTGGCTCCTGCCTCCAGGCCTCTGCTCAGGCAGGCCCCCCAACTAGGCAAGCCCAGTGGCGGCCAGGTGTGGGGGGGTCACCTGCTCCACATGCACAAGGCCCCGAAGTCCTCTGGGGTCAGAACAGGGGAGAGAAGGCGTACTTTCGAGGTAGAGTTGACAAGACCCAGTGACTTAGGGTGGGGGTGGGGGTCAGTGAGGAACAGGGACGTGACATGGTGTCTCTAACTCTGGGACCTGGTGGATGGGGGACTGCTGTCCCCCGCCCCCTTGCTAAGGAAGCCTTGGGAAAGAGCAGGTGTAAGGGGATGTTCCATTTGTGATGCAGACATCAGTCATGGTGATGTCACATGGTGGGTTGGAAACAGGAGGTTGGAGTCAGGAGAGGCAGGTCTGGGGAGGGGATTCAGGTCTTGCAGCCTGTGGCACAGGGAACACACAGGTTAGGTCGCCTGGAAGAGATCACCCCCTCCAATGCAGGGGCCAAGAACGGTGGGAGCAGAGCCGGGGCGCCAGGGCCGTCGTGGGTGAAGCCTGGCAGTTGGGCGAAGCCTGGCGGTTGGGCCGGTTCGCAGAGACGGGGAGGGAGATGGGGCCACCACAGGCAGACACTTCCCATGAAGAGAAATGGGTTTTGAAGAGAAGCAGAGAGGCTGGTGGGAGTTCGAGGGCCATGGGCTCCCGTCCTCAGATGTCCCCCTACTTCTTTGTCAAGCCCCTGGTGTGGCTTGCACATGCCATCACGTGGGGGTGTCTTGCCAGCTCCCCATGGGGCCGTGTCCCTGTTTCGCTGTCGTCAACCCCACATCAGCCAGCGCCCTGCACCTGGTGGGGACTCGACCTCACCAAGTGGTGGGTGACACATGATTGTGGGCGTGTGCATGGCACCTGTGTAGGCACGTCTGTCAGGGAAAGTGAGGTCCTGTCCCGAGAGCCAGCATCAGCTTCAGAGAGCCAGGAAGGTGCCCTGGAATCTGCATCTCTGACCCTTGCTCACCGCCCTCCAGCCTCTGTTGGTCTGGGGGTCAAACTACCATCCCGGAAAGCCAGCTGTCAGCTGGATTCGCCTCCTCTCGGAGCCAGTGCCGGAAGCGTGACTGTCCTGGCCGGAGAGTGACTGCAAATTAGTTGCTCAAGGCTCCCTTTTAAGAGCTTTTCTGCTGCAACCAGTTGGGCTTGAAGAGATCTGTGAAGTTAGTCCTTCTCCTGGTGCCAATGCCCTGTCCTCCCCTGGGCTTCTTTCTGCAGTGGCCACAATAGCCAACCAAAAACCCAGAGTTTCTGGGTCTGTGTGTGAATGAGCCAGGCTCAGCCCTGCCCCAAAGGGCATCCATGCATCCACCTACCCCTCCCCTCACCTATTCATCTCATCTCATCTCATCTCATCTATTGCCCACCATCTATTATCTATTGTCTATTATTATCTGTTATCTATTTTCTACCTATCATCCATCCATCCATCTATCCATCCATCCATTATATCTATCATCTATCTATCTATCTATCTATCTATCTATCTATCTATCTATCCATCTATCTATCCATCCATCCATCCATCCATCCATCCATCCATCCATCCATCCAGGTATCCATCCAACAAATATTTCCCACACACCTACTATGTCCCGGGAATTTGGCAAGAGTCATGTCTGATTTATTTCAGGGTGGTGCAGACATTTCCTAACCTCTCTCATATGTCAGCCCTGTGTGGGGGCGCTGGGGGTCACTGCTGACCGCTGGGTCTTGGTCCCTGTTCTTTAGTAAAATGTCAGCACCTAAGGCTGCCCGGGGCTGTGATCTAGGAGTGGGGTGTGTTTGTATTCCACCCCTCTGCCTGGCCTAGTGCCTCAGCTCAGAAAATGCCTGGAGGCACACATGCCAAGGGAAACAAGAAGTCAAGAGGAAGAGGCCCAGAGAGGATGGGAAGGAAGAGGGAAGGGGGGAGGGCGAATTGGGGGGAGGAGGCCCTGGGAGGAACAGGGAAAGGAGAAGTGTCTTGGGCACCAGATGGCTGTGCCAGGCCCGTGGCTCCCCCTCCTCCAACTGTGCCCCCTTAGCCTCCTGTGCCCATTCTGCCCCCAGGGTGGAGTGTAGGCAGGGTTTTCTCCGAGGGGGGGGACGGCACCCACCAGGAGTATGCGAAGCAGAGGAAGAAGGGGGCGGAGACCACCAGCTGCAGCAGGGCCCAGTCACGCACGCCATAGGCCACTGTGGCCATCAGGACCTGGCCGAAGCTGAAGCCCAGGGAGTTCAAAGTCATCGCCAAGGCTCGGGCACGCGTGGATGTCCACTCCATCACTGCAAGGAGACCGTGAGGATCAGCCTGGGAGCCTGCTCAGGCCCCCCTCATCTGGCCCAGGTCAGGTGACCCACGGAGAGTGCAGGTGTTCATCATGACGCCGGCCACAGCAAAGGCCACCAGGAAGCGGAACAGGCAGTACACAGGGAAGGTGGGGGCGAAGGCGGCTGCCGTGCCTGCCACGGCCATCTGAAGGTAGTTCAAGGTCAGCACCAGCCTGCGCCCAAACCTGCGGGCACAGAAACATGCAGGCGGTGGCCGGGTCCGCGGGGCACCACGGCACCGGCCACGGGGGTCTGAGCAGAGGTCTGGACCTGAGTTAGCCCCCACCCATGAAAGGCTTGTAGGCACAGGCAGTGGCCCTGGGCAGAGAGTGAACTCCCCATCGGCAGGAGTGCTCAGCTGATGGCACATTTTAGCTCCCAGAGGGGAGCTGATGACACCGAGGCCCAGAGCGCGGACAGGGCTTGCTCAGTGGCAGAGCAGAAGGTGTCAGGAGTGAGACCCACATGCAGGCGTCCCGATGGCCAGCAGAGTGCTCTTTCCTGGGACCCAGCTGCAAGAGGCCAGGAAGATGGGGGCACAGGGGCATGAGGGAAAAAGGGGCTTCTAGAACCGGGGGCACTCACCTGTCGGAGGCTTGGCCGAACACGGCAGCTCCCACTAGGATCCCAGACAGATAGATGGACTGTGCCATGGGCTTTAGGGCGTGGTAGTCACACACAAGGTCCCACTGATGGGAGAGGAGGGGGGAGCTGAGGCCAGACTCGAGGAGGCGGAGGCTCGGGATGGGAAGGCCTAAGGGAGCCAGATGTAGGTGGATGGCCTTGGTGACCTCTAGGATGATAGGGCAGGGCTAAACCTCCCCGTGTCACCCTCTGGTCCACGGTCAAGTTCTCTCTGGCGTCATCTCTCCTCTGCCTCACCCACTCTGCAATGCCAGCCAGAGTTGACGCCTGCTTCCCATTCCCCCAGGCTGCTCCCTTCTAGAGAGAGGCTCCAGCCCCTGCCCGGGCTGTGTGGCCCCTCCCACTTGGCCAAATTTGCCTGATGCCTCCCCCCCACCTCCTGGGGTCTGAGAACTGGGCTCTCGGTGGAAGGAGCTGCCAGAGTCATAGCTAATCAGTGGCGGCAGGGCTAGCCTGGCAGTCACGGGCACTACCCACTTTTCCACGAGCCAGGGACCAGTGTCTGTCTGTAGGCTGAGTCCCACTGCCCACCCCACTGTAGGGCCAGGTGCTGGAGGGGGGCACAAGTGGCGAGTAAAGAAGCATGCCGAAGGCAGGTCCCTCCCAGGACCTGGCCATTTTGAGTCCAGTCAAGCGTGAGCTCTGACCTTAGCTTCTAAAGTGCCGGGACTTGGGGGGAGGGTGTCGGGGAGGCCCTTACCTTGGCCACGATGGTGGAGGTGAAGGTGCTGTTGTCGTAGACCCAGCCGTCCACGCACGGCTCCGTGGCGCCCTCGCTCCAGCTGGTGGCCGTGCCGTTGGGGTCCAGGAGCTGCCACTGTGGTTGGCGGAAGCGGCGACACTGGTGGGGCTCGTGGTTGGGGCCCGGTGGGATGGAGACGATCAGGAGGTCCTTGGGGCCCAGGGCCGCGGGGACACCGGCCTGGGCAGTGCCGTTGTCCAGGAGGGGTACCCAGCAGCGGTGGCTGGGCACGGCGGCCGAGAAGTTCTCCATCATGCTCTGAGTGGTGAGCCACATGATCGGGACCACCAGGGCCACCATCTGGAGAACCTGGAACCTGCCCAGGCCACCCACTTGGTCCAGGAGCTCAGAAAACGCCATGGAGCCTGCCGAGGGGACCCCAGGGAATTGCCCACTTCACAGAAGCTGCCCCAGGGCCAAGAGGCCAAGGCAGGGATCTATTTCCCCGACCGCAGCACCTGCTTCGTCAGCCGAGAAGCCTGGAACATGGCAGTGGCCACCGGCTTCGCTGTCCCTGGGCCAGGGCTCTCCCGGCACCTGCCTGGCAACTGTCACTCAGGGTGGCTCCAGTGAGGACCGGGGGCTGCAAAGTGTGACCCTTGAGCCACCAGCATTCTTCCAGAGACGAGGCTGGCCCTGGCTCTCCAGGAGGAGCTGAATAAAGGAGGTGGGGAAAGTAGAGACTGAAGTCATCCGGACTGGAATTAAACACTGACCAGGTGACACTTACGGATTAGGGGTTAAGCGTTGGTCAAAGTTTAACCCAGTTCTGACAGAGGCCCAAAGGCAAGAACACCACTGTCCTGCCCACACCCAGACTTTGATAGGTGCCGCTTGGTGCTGCTGCCGCCTCCCCTCCACACCCCTGCCTGCCTCGAAGGGCAGGGGAGGGCCTGGCCGGGCACCTGACTGATTCTGGGACTGGCATGAGCTGGGGAGACATCCTGCGGGCTGCGGGGACCTGTGTGTGTGTGCGTGTGCGTGTGTGTGTCCCCCAAGTCATGGGCAGCCATCTGAGCCCACACCTCCCAGCCTGCGTGGCCCGCCACCCCTCTGTCATCTGCTGCCATTGGTGCCCCCAAGCTTCTTTTGTCATCACACTCTCTGAGCCCTTGCGAGGTCTCCCCAATGTTACCAGACACGTGTGTATGATATGTGGCAAGTGCGGGATGGGCAAGGGAACAATGACAGTGACCTAGCCATTTCTCCTGCGCTTTGGGACACGAGGCCACCCGTTTTAGGGGTAACTCCCTTCCCACTGCTTTTTGGCCCACTTGCCCTCCCCCATCCACTGGCCTCTGAGCCCCCCACCCTCAGAGTGCCCTGTGCCGCCTCCATGGGCTCCTGTCCTTGCTCCTGTCCTGGCTACTGCTCCCTGCCTGGAATGCCAACCACGGGCTCACCCCGGGGCCACATCCTGCACGAACCACAGGGGCCTCCTCCTCCAGGAAGCTCTGCTCACTTATTCTTTCCTCCCTCCTGAGCCCTAAGTTAGTAGCAGAGCCCCATCTTCGCAGTGGCCCGTGGTGGCCTGCACCCTTCCATAACTGTCCAGCTGGTCTCATTCCCAGCCAGTTCCTGGAGGGCAGTGACCCTTCTTTAGAGCATCTTTGGGACCAGCACGGATTCGGACAGTTAATGCAGCCTCCGTAAAGACTTGTTTCGGCTGGTTTTAAACGCAGCTTCTGTTTCTTTCTGATTTTAAAATTAATGCACAGGGGCGCCTGGGTGGCTCAGTTGGTTAAGCGTCTGACTTCAGCTCTGGTCATGATCCCGTGGTTTGTGAGCTGGAGCCCCACATCGGGCTCTGTGCCGACAGCTCAGAGCCTGGAGCCTGCTTTGGATTCTGTGTGTGTCTCTCTCTCTCTCTCTGCCCCTCCCCTGCTCTTTCTGTCTCTCAAAAATAAATAAATGTAAAAAAAAAAGTTGGAAAAAATAAAATAAAATTAACGTACACACCTTTCAAAAATTTCAGAATATATTGAAACACACAAAGAAAGCGAACGGAGATCCCTCCAAACTCACCAGTTTGTGATCACTGTCTTTGAACTTCGGTGTAAACACTTCTAGAGTCTTGTTTTGGTCACTAGTGTGTTTGACTTCCTCGTTCTGGGCCACGGGTCAAGCTCAATGTCTCCTTTTGTAAAAACCCAAACAAAAAGCCCATTCACATTTATTGGAGTCACTGTCACGTTTGGATTTGTGGTATGTTTTCTTCTTTGCCATATTTCCCCGTTACCTCTGTTTCCCTGTTCCTCTTTTTGACTGAACCCACTGTGCTTCTTGCTCTGGTTTTCTTCCGTCTTGATTTGGCAGCGGCACACCATACTTCTGTTAGCCTTATATTTGAGGAGACATTTTGTGTCGCCTCCTCTCTTCCGACAGCTCCCTCTTCTTCCATCCTCTCGCAAAAGATGCCCTTCCTCCTTATTTCACTATGGAAACAGAAGTCAGGAGAAGCCACCGACTTCATCCTCCAACCTGCCTAGGTGCCCCCACATCCTGCCTTTCCTCCTGCCCGCCCGACGGCCCAGGCGCTCCCCCTCCCCCTGCCCCCTCGCCGCGCACCTGCAGCCCACCTCACCACCTGCCCAGAGCCTCTTGGGCAACTAGCTTCCCCCTGGATAGTTCCAACCAGTGTACAAATACGCCATTTTCTGGGGCTCCTGCCTGGCTCAGTAGGAGAAGCATGTGACTCTTGATCTCAGGGTTGGGAGTTTGAGCCCCATGTGGAAGGGAGAGGTTTACTTAAAAAAAGGAATTAGATAAAAGTTAAAAAAAAAAACCACAAATCTGCCATTTCCCCCCATCCTCAGAAAAGCCCCCTTCCCTTTATACCTGTCATTAGCCACCAGCTCCTTTTCTGCTACTATTTAGGTACAAGCCCACAAAAGCATTATCGACATTCACCTCCAATTCCTCCTTCTTTTTTGGATTGATTCCCATCAAGTTTTTGTCCCTGTCACACCCTGGCCCCCAGTGGCCTCACTGGTGCTGCCTTCGGTGACATTTCCAGGGCTTCTGTCACTGGAGCCCTCTTGGCCGCTGGCCCTTCTCCCTCTGTGCCTTCGCCTGCCACGCACACTTCCGCCTCCTTTGCTGGTTCCTCCTCTTCTCCCCACACTCCCTGTCCTTGGTCCTCTTAAATTTTTTTTAACATTTATTTTTCAGAGACAGAGGCAGAACGTGAGTAGGGGAGGGGCAGAGAGAGAGGGAGGCACAGAATCTGAAGCAGCCTCCAGGCTCCGAGCTGTCAGCACAGAGCCGGATGCAGGGCTCAAACCTGCACACCAGCCGTGAGATCACGACCTGAACCGAAGCTGGACGCTTAACCGACTTAGCCATCCTGGCGCCCCGTTCCCTTCTTCATCGTTAACACAATTCATATCTTTAATTTTTTTGTAAAAAACATTTTTTAAATGTTTACTGTTGAGAGAGAGAGACCGAGAGACAGAGCATGAATCGGGAGGGGCAGAGTGGGGAGGAGACACAGAATCTGAAGCAGCCTCCAGGTTCTGGGCTGTCAGCACAGAGCCCAACTCGGGGCTCGAACTCACGAACTGTGAGATCATGACATGACCTGAAGCCAGACGTTTATCCAACTGACCACCCAGGTGCCCCTTCAAGGGCTCCTCCTTCTCCTTTAATCCCACCATCTAAACTCCTGGAACAACTTTCTAGGCCCCACGTGGTGCCACTTCCTGCCGGGGACCATGGTGGCACACAGCCGGGGGTCCTGGGAAAACCGGCAGAAACTGGCAAAGGGTAAGAATTCTTACCAGCGTCAGCTCTCAGGGACCTCTACGTGTAGAGCCCTGTTGGAAAGGAACGTAAAATTTCACACTGTCCCTTCCTTTCTAAATCCAGACTCTGGTGAATTCAGGCTCCTGTTGGTTGTGGGCCCTTTCCCTCCAGCGACAGCTCATGCCTTCTCGGTCCAGTTTCCTGGCCTGAGAACGTGGCTTGACTTGCCGGTTCCACGGGGCATGCAGGTTATCAGTTCCTGCACATGCAGACAGCTCAACCATTGAGCTGGGGAGCCCCAAAATATGGTCAAACGGAAGCGTGGCTTGCACCCCCTTCGCAGCTAGGGTCCCCCCCCATTCTGGTGCCAGCTCTCAGGGCATTTGTCTATGACCTCTTTCTCTCGGCCATCTTTGGGAGTGGCTCTGGATTTGGGAGGCAGTGTGTGTTTTGCACGCTCTCTGGGGAGCACGGCTCATATCCCTGGAGTAGGTCGATACCGCCAGGAATATTTACCGTGTGTCCCCACGGAAACGTAACAAGATATTTGAAAGGATTAAAAAGCAGCTCTATGGTCAGAAGGTGGTCAGATTGGAAGCTGATGTCCAGAGCCTGCTAGGAACGTTTTACAAGGCCTTCTCCCCTAAGCTTAAGTGAAACGACGCACCCAGAGAGAAAGAAAAGCATTTCCAAAGACAAACAGCTCTAAATTTAGAACACAGGAATCTTTTGATTTCCATCTCAGCCGAAGATCTTCTCCCTGACACAAAGGGAAGCAAACGGAGGAGAACGTAGCTGGACGGGTGGGTCAACTCCTTGACACCACGGGGGCTGAGAGGCATCTCAAGTCCCGGACTGGGGAGCTCACCCGAGAGCCACCTTTTGCAGAAAAAAGGTGAGGTTTGAAATGGAGCCCAGGTCTCCCAAATGTTGGGGGCAGGAAGAGGAGGGTCTGGCAAAAGTGGGTGGTTTAGATCACGAAGAGAGGGTCACAGAGGCCAGGCAGTGGGGCAGAAGACAGGATAAAGCTGGTCATGCCCCGCGCAGAGCCAGCCGTGGTGAGTGTCGGGTGTTAGGGGGCTGCCTGGCGACCGAAAATGAGCACAGGCAAGCTGTTCGCCAACATGGGTTTTTCTTGGACCCTGGGGTGCGCTGTGGACATCTTTCTGGCCGGATCGTTCGGCAGGTTTCTTTGCGATTCCTCCCAACCCCGGATGTCCTGTGGCGACAGCAGCTGCCTCGGGTCCCAGGCCAGGCAGGAGAAAGGGCAGGCCGGACTGCTTACTGTCAGTGACTCAGCAAATTCCCCAGGCTAGCGGGCCTGGCGGAATCCAGGTGGGTGGCTGGAGGAGGCGGCAGCCAGAGCCCGCTGAATTTACTGCCACCTCCAGGGTCCCCAGAGCTTAGTATTAATGTGGCCTCAGAGCCTCCACTCTCCTTCCTCCCCTCCTTCATCTCCAGGGGCTGGATTCTTTAAGACAGCACGGCTGTCCTGGGCTGGTCCCTTTGAAGATGCCTGTCAGCCTCCAGCTTGTCACCTTTGCCCAAAGCCTTGCTGACAAGCCACCTGGGGCCCTCCCCTCCCCCTGCCCATCATCAGAGCCCTCGCTTTGGTCCCTCTTTCATGTGGCCTGGGCCCGGCCCCCCCACCGAACACGCCTCGTTCCTGAAATGCCCTGCACCCTCTCTTCCCTTGCTTGTGGTTTGTTCTGTCCTAGAGCCATTGCCAGGAGCCCACCAGCCCCAGCCCACCCCTCCCTCCAAGCTTCCCCCCTTCTGCCCCTGCCAGATAACGGTTACATGCTTCCTGAGGGCTGGATTAGAGTCCCCGTGTCCCAGACAGTGGCCAGAACAGGACCAGGCGGGGCAGGGCGGGGCAGGGTGGGGCAGGGGCAGGACCAGGCAGGGCAGGGGCCCTGCAGTCCTTATGGCCTTGGCTTGATGAGCCTCCAGTTCATCATCTGTGGAAAGAGCATCATGGACCCCCCCCCAGCCCCCCCACTTCACGGGGTCGTGTCCAGGACAAGAAGTCGTGGTTTTCAGAGGGTCCTCACCTTCTCCGGATCCCCGCTGCGCACGTGGTGCTGCCCAGAGCGCCAGCTTCTCCAGAGCATCTGAGGCTCTGGTCTCTTCCTGATGTTACTTGTTCCCAAATGCTATTCTAGGCAGTTCTGAAAAGACTGGAACCTTCCTTCCTGGACAAACACAGTGGCCCCACTCCTCCGCCCAAATGTGGCCATGGGCTCAATTCAGAACCCCCCTCCCCAGAACGGCTGGGCCTTTGTTATGTGTCAGACACAATTCTAAGTTCTCTCCCTGCAGGAACTCATTTAATCCGTCCACCAACCCTTCCAGTTAGGCATTCCATTCTCATATCCATTTTTACAGATGTGGAAACTGAGGCTCAGAGAGGTGACTCTAGGGCACACGGCTACTCTGTGGCAGAACTGGGACTCCAACCCAAGGCCACCCAGCTCCCACAGCTATGTTGTTAACTTGATTTATTTATTTTGAGGGGTCGGGGAGGGGAAGGGAGGAGGGCAGAGAGAATCCCAAGCAGGCTCCACGCTTTCAGCAAAGTGCCTGACTTGGAGTTTGAACTCACAAACCATGAGATCATGACCTGAGCTGAAACCAAGAGCCAGTGGCTCAAGTGACTGAGCCACCCGGGGGCCCCTGCTGTGTTTTTAACTTCTGAGTTTGGCCTAAAGCTTCAGGGCAAGTGTCCCTGTCTCTGTGCCCCATCCCTCTCCCTGGGGCCCCACTCCCCTTCGATGAGCAGCCCGTCCCTCTATCCTCTTCTTCTTGAGCCCCAGGGCCCCCATCTCCCTAGGGGAACCCCCCTCAGTCCCTGTCAAACACTCTCCTTCCCCAGCACCCCCCCGTCCCCGGGGCCCAGGGAACAGATCCCTTTTCTTCTCGACGCTGCCAACTCAGCCTCGCGTCCCATTGGACTAGATTTTAGCTCTACTTTTCTGTCACCTAACAGCTCAGTAAGAGGTTTCCTCGGACAGAAATGGGGCCTTCCCCAAGCCGACTTCCAGAGTCACCCCCAGGATAGCCCGCTTCCCCCCACCCCTTGCTGTGCCATGCGGGACCCGAGGAAGCCCTGCTTCCCGTCCCTGGCATCGCTCCAGGGCGGTCACAGGCATTGGCCGTGTCGAAACACATTTTCCTCTGCCCTCGAGGCTGCGGACCCCTGGGACCAGGCGGGTGGCCACCTGCATCCCCAGCGCCCACGCGGATGCCGCTGGCTGGGGGGCACCTGCGGGCAGCTGGCTCGGCGCCCCCTCGGGCAGGTGGTCGGGGCGTGGGAGCGATCGCGCCATGGCTTTAATTGGCCCCCTCGTGTGAGCTGCCACGGCCCCGACTGTAGCCCCCTCCCTCGTCTCTGAGGCCGGGAGCCCCCCCGCCCGGGACCCCCCTGGCCCGTTGAACAAATGCGCTCTAAATAGGTCAAGGAAAGCGCTGGGTAGCCTCCTTCTCATGTGCCTGGCGGCGTGGGCAAGTCTGGCCTTCCCTCACCAAAGGGACTTCGCTCTCCTTGCTGCGTCAAAAAGATATTTCATGTTAAAATTCAACGAAGAGATGTTAACCGGCGTCGGAATAAGGCTCGTCAGAGCGCGGGCGGCTCAGACAGGCTGGACTTTGCCTCGCTCTGCGGAGGGTCTTACCACCAGCTGGCACATTTTAACAAGGCCAGGTGCAAACCCTCCCTGCCCCCTCCCAGCCCCCACCAGTGCCCGGAGCGCTGCCTCGCCCCCCCACCCCCACCCGCTCAGGTCAGGACTCCAGCATCCTTACTGACCAAGCCAGACGCTGCGTTAGCTGCATTTTAGGAACCCCGAATCCTTAGCAGGCCCTGGCCCTTTTGGATTCTGTGAGTTGCAGCCTGTTGGTAAGAGGAGTGATTTTAGGTGGACGCCAGGACAAGCTGGGGGAAGGGCGTGGGGAGGCATGACGTGGATTTTGGCAAAATCCCTCTCATTTCGCCGGAAGACACAGTGGCGGGATTTGGCCGGCAGCGCGCAAACACACTGTGCGACCAGGAGTTCTCTTTTCTGTTTCTGGGGACAGAGAAGCCACAGCCTGAGATCAGAATTCACACACCTGAATTCTCCCCAAAGGAGAGGCAGTGTGGCCCGACACTCAAGCACACAGACCCTGGGACAGCCCGCCTGGATTTAGATTCCCGTTCTTGCCCGAGCTGTGTGGCCTTGGGGAAGGAGTTGAACCCTCTGTGCCTCAGTCTCCTCCTCTGTAAAATGGGGGCGAGAGTGGTTCTGATCTCAGAAAGCTCCGGTGAGGACAGAGCGAGTTGGCACAGACCACCCGGAACATTCCCCAGGGAGTGTTATTAATATTATCACCATCATATATTTTTTTTCTGACAACGAGGCCTCGGGGGACACCGGGGAGCCCCAGGAAGTGACTTCAGAAGGGTTCATAGAAAGCCAGGGTTGGCCCAGAGTCAGCTCAAGCAGGGGGAGATGTTGTTGGAAGGACGGGCCTCGACAGCACACCAGAGTGAGGCTGCTGTAAATCTGGGTCAAAATGTGATTCATCTTTTCACAGTGGCTGATGCTTACTTGGCTGCTTTAATGAGGAACTCGTACTTTTCGAGAAGGAGCACCTGTGGGGATGTGAGGGCGACTGGGCCTCCGGGCTTGCTCCAAGTCTGTGCTGTTTGAACAAAAGGCCAGAGGGTGTAGAGGTGTGGAGGGGAGGTCGGGCCTCCGGGCTTCTGGTTCCTGCATGTCCCCATGGTGTCTCTGACTGCCATGGGGTTTGTGACTCTTCCTCTGTGACTATCCTCGGGAGCTCTGTGTCCTAGAGACCACGGGCCAGCCTCCAGCCTCTGTTGGCTCACACACACACACACACACACACACACACACACACTTGCACACACGTACGTGCAGTCCGGCCCGCCCTGGCCTGGGGGGAACCCGGCAGCCTTCCCTCCTCTGTCCTGTGTCCTCTGCTTCCTCCTGCCCCAGAGGTCTTTTCCTGCCGTTACAGGTCCGTTGTCCCACGTGACCACGTGTCTGTGTGTGTGTGTGTGTGTGTGTGTGTGTGTGTGGTTCCTTACAGACACTGTCGCATCCCTGAGGGGTCTGTTCTCAGCTTCCATCGGTGCCCCACCTCCACCCGCTGCCAGGCCCCAGGCCTCAGGCCCCAACGCAGCGCCATCGGGCACATTGGGGTGGGACTCACAGGACCCCAACTCACATAAGCCTCGAGGTGTGACCACACCGCACAGCGGCCAGTCCCAAGGGTTAACCTGAAACTCAACACACTCCTCCCCTGCTGACTTTAAGGTCCTTGATCTGTAACAGAACAAATCCACTTCCTTTGAGAGCCACAGACGGCTGGTCTTGGGGAATAAGGACCCAGGACTTGCCCAGGACAAGGAGGCCGCAAGTCTGCCTGACGGTCACCGAGGCTTTCTGGCCAGCCTAGCTTTTAACAAAGTGTTTTGTTTTGTTGTTAAGGTCACACCAGTGACTGCACTGACCTCCCTTTGCACATCTGTCAACCCTGACCTCCTCTGCAGAAAAAACAGAGAGGACTCTTGGGGCGCCTCGGGGGGGGGCTCAGTAGGTTGAGCGTCTGACTTCCACTCAGGTCACGATCTCATGGTTTGTGGATTCAAGCCCCGAGTCAGGCTCTCTGCTGTGAGCACAGAGCCCGCTTCGGATCCTCTGTCCCACTCTCTCTGCTGCTTCCTACCGCTTGAGTGCTCTCTCTTTCTCTCTCTCTCCCTCTCAAATAAATAAACATTAAAAAAAAAAGAAGAAGAAGAGAACACTGCTGCACAAGCTCCGAGCACCCAGATAACTGCAGCGGTGTCATCTGAGTCTGTGCATAATCAAGAAATCACTGTGCGCACTTTAGAATTCTCTGGGCCAGCCAGAGCCTCCTCGGGGCCGGCCTTGGGACCAGAGCACCCCTTCCCCTCAGGTGGCCGGCCTCCTGCATAAGGTTCATCCTCCTTTCCTGTCAGAACTCCCCTCTGGAGTATTGGCCTTTCGAGCCATGAGCCACGGCGGCCAGACTTGGGGTGTGGTGACAGGAGGAGGGGTGCACGGGGGCGTGGCCTGTGGGGCTGCGCGCTTCCTCTGTCCCCTGCTTCGGCTTCTCTCGCGGCTCCAGTCCTGCTACAGAACTGTTTCCTCCACGCAGAGGAGGGCACGGCTCTTGGGCCTTGCTACTCCTCTTCCAGAGAAGGGCTGGTTTTCTTTCCTCGTCTTGGCCTGGAGCACCCTGGGAGGGGGACCTGGGGGGCTCAGTGAGGGCATGCGCTGCCTCCCGGACCCAAAGAACACGGCTTCTCCCAGTGATGCCGTGTGGGGCAGGAGGGCCACGGGCAGGGAGCCTGAGCTGATGTCTATGCCTGGAGGGGGAGTGGAAGAGGGTCTTTGTGGATGGGTGGGGGTCCCTGGAGACTCTTGGCCTTGCAGTGACCTGGGAGGGGAGGCAAGGCTCTAGGCTTTCAGCAGGTGGAGGCAAAGGGAGCAATGGAATGCTCTCTTTGGCCTCTTGATGTTCTCTCTGCTCCTATTCATTCATTCACTCATTCATTCATTCACTCATTCATTCATTCACTCATTCATTCATCCAAGGAACAATTATTTAAACAATACCCCGAGTCAGGTCCTGGAGCAAAGTTCTGGGGACTCTAAGAATAGCACAGAAGCATTCCTGCCTTCAGGTATAGGGAGAGGGGAGGAGGGAGGCGAGGCGCACCCGCAGTGCTCACCAGCCGCTAACCCTGTGAGGACAGATCCTATAAGGATAATGAAAGAAACCGTGCTCACCGGAGTAACAGGGAGGAGTGGGAAGCACTATTCAGCCAGCAGTGGGGACAGCCTCACTGAAGAGGGACAAATCCTCACACCTAGGCTGCAAAGGGCACACAGCAGAGCAGAGGGGAACCACGTGCGTGAGGTCCCTGGGGTGGGCGATGACCCGCCAAGTTCATGGTGCCATGAGCCAAGTGAGCGAGGGGGAGGCTGGCAGGGGAGAGGCCAGGAGGAGTAGGGTCCTAGGGGTTCTGTGAGAACCCACAGAGGCTGGGGGGGAGGGGGCCCTGGAGAGCACACCGTGAATGGTTGCTGTGTGTGGAAGGGCGGGGCCAGGAGTGGGACCAGGGACCAGAGAGGAGCCCGGGGGTATCCACGGGAGAAGGGACCATGGCTTGGGTGGGGGCGAAGGTGAGGACAGACGCGGATGGCTGGGAGGTGCATTTTGGGGAGGGAGGCAGTGGGACCTGGCGATGCGTGGTGACAGAGGGAGGGTTCAAGGACAGCACCGAGCATTCTGGCTTCAACACTGACCGGAGCGTGGGCCACCGGGGGCTGGGGGAAGGTCACCACTTCACCGTGGGCCGCGTCGAGGTCCCGACACCAGGAGGGCAGCGCAGATGGCTGTGGGCTCACAGCTGGCTGACAGAGGGTCCTGCTCACCACACACATGACCGCAGTCCTGGGAAGGCTGGCTGGAGGGGCCTGGGAAAGTCCTGGTGACCGCTCCGGGCACAGTGTCCCCCTGTGTGGCTCCTGACGCAGCTGGGAGATGAGCATGGCTTCCCTAGAGATACTCGGTGTGGACCAAATGCAGTGTTTTAAACAAGAAAGCCAATGTCGAATATTTTGGAGACTTCAACATAAAAGTTGTGACCTCTGACTTTAAAACACTTGGGAGGTCTGGCAGTCCCCGGCTCAAGCTTTGGGGTGACGCTGTCTGGCTTGAGTGGCCTCGGCACCCCGTTGGGCTGGGGCTGAGAGCCCTGTCCTGCACCCGCCTGCAGGGCTCTCCCCTCCGCCGCCCGGTCTCCCCAGATGTTTGACTTTGCAGCCGTCACTCTCCCTTGGGGAAGAGATGTCGCCCATCTGGGGGACCCCAGCAGATGGACGAGCAGAAAACCTCAGTGTTCCTTGGCTCTTCTTACCTCTCAAATTCCATCCTGACCTTTCAGCAAATCCAAGGGGTTTCATCCAAATGCCGCTGTCCCTATGGCCACTTCTCCGCACAGGGTACCGCAGGCACCCTGGCGGAACTGGGACACCGCAGCCACCTGACAGGGCTCCCCGCCCCCCGGCCCCACGGCCCTGTCCCCCATCCTCCTCTCCGCGGCAGGGCTGCCTTTCAGAATCTGCGTCAGCCCATGTCAGCCCTCGTTCGAAACCGTGCGGGCCCCTTCTCACCCAGGATCCGGAGACACGTCCCATCACTGCCACCAGCCCGGGAGACCTGCCCTGTCACTTGTGTGACTGCAGGGCCCCCCTGCTCCTCACGCGCTCGCCCCGGGGCTGCATCGGCCTCTTGCCACAAGAATGTGGCCTTAGGGCCCGGACTGGGAGCTGTCTCCGTCCAGGCTTCCTTTCAAGTTTAATAAACGTTCAAGGGAGTGAAATGCCACTGCCATCAACAATAAGGATGTGTCACATGATACTGAGCTGAAAGAAGTGAGCGGCAGAAGACCATGGGACTCCACGCTGATGTCACACGCAGCACACGGCTGAGGGGCGCGTGAGCAGCGGCACACACAGGAAAACAAGAGAGGGTAGGAAGCGGCGACGTGGGTGGGGGCACGTGTCCTCCTTCCGAGGACAAGGCCCCATTTCTTGTCCACAGGTGTTCGTTTGAGTGTAATTTTTACATCTGATTACAGGTTTCTTTTTTCTTTTTCTTTTTTTTTCCTTTTATAGTTTATTGTCAAGTTGGTTTCCATATAACACTCAGTGCTCATCCCCACAAGTGCCCTCCTCCATGCCCATCACCCCCTTCCCCTCTCCCCCGCCCCCATCAACCCTCAGTTTGTTCTCAGTATTTAAGAATCTCTTATGGTTTGCCTCCCTCCCTCCCTCTTCCCATGGTTCTCTGTTAGGTTTCTCCGGTTCCACATATGAGTGAAAACATATGGTATCTGTCCTTCTCTGCCTGACTTATTTCACTTAGCATGACACTCTCGAGGTCCATCCACGTTGCTACAAATGGCCAGATGTCATTCTTTCTCATTGCCATGTAGTACTCCGTTGTATAGATACACCACATCTTCTTGATCCATTCGTCAGGTGATGGACATTTAGGCTCTTCCCATGATTTGCCTTGAGGACAATTGACTGCGCCTATTTAGGTATAGAATTTAATGGTTTTTCGGCGTACGTACGCACCTAGGAAACTATCTCCATAATCAGGATAAATGAACATATCCATCACCCCAGAGTTGCTGTCACAACTTTGAAATCCCTCCTTCCCTCCCCTCCCCTTGTCTCGAGCACCCACAGATGGGCTTTCTGGGCCCCAGATCAGCCTGCATTTTCTAGCACTTTCTATACATATATTTTATATGAATTGTAATTCACTGCATAGATAGACTAAAATCTGTCTGCTCGCCCGCTGATTGGCGTTTGGGTGGTTTCCAGTGTTTGGAAGTTGCAAATAAGCAACTTCAGCCGCAAGGACCGTTCACGTGCAGGTCCTCATCCGGGCTCAGTCTTCCATTTCTTCTGGGAAATATTTAGAAGTGGAGCAGTTGGGCGATATGATTGGCATGTGTGTAACTTTTTAAGAAACCGCCGCACTGTTTTCCAAACGGGCCGAACCGCTTTACCTCCCCGCAATCCGAGCAACACCTGGTCTTTGAAAGCTCTGCCATTCTGGTGGGTATGTGGTGACATTTGTTGTGGGTCACATTTGACGACGTGGCTCCTCTATGCACGCGCTTGCCGTCCGTGTAGTCTCTCTGGTGAAGCATCTGTTCAAACCTTTGCCTGTTTTAAAATTGGAATATCTTTTTTATTATTAAAAAATTTTTTTTTCAACCTTTTTTTTTTTTTGAGAGAGACAGAGAGTGTGTGTGTGAGCAGGGGAGGGGCAGAGAGAGAGGGAGGCACAGAATCCGAAGCGGGCTGTGACAGCCCAGAGCCTGACTCAGGCCTCGAACTTACAAGCCATGAGATCATGGCCTGAGCCACCCAGGCGCCCCTAGAAATGCAATAGACTTTTGTACCTTGACCTTGTATCCTGTAACTTGCTAAATTCATTTCTTAGTTCTAGTAATATTTTTATAGATTTCTTAGCATTTTCTATAATTTTGTCATCTGCAAATTAAAAAGTTTGGTGCCTTCCTTTCTTATCTGTTTATTTCTTGTGTTTTATTTATTTTCTTCTTTTCTTATTGCCCCTACTAAACCAATACTGAACAGAGGTGGTGAGAGTGGGTATCCTATCTTCTTTCCTGATCTTGACAAGAAAGTATTCAGTCTTTCACTCTTAAGTATGATGTTACCTATAACCTGTGTTTTATAAATGTCCTTTGTCAGGCTGAGGAAATTCACCAGGGTTCCTAATTTGCTGAATGTTGTTATCAGGAATGGATGTTGAATTTTGTCAAGTGCACTTTCTGTGTCTATTGAGATGATCATATAATTTTTCTTCTATAGTTTGTCAATAATTTAGTTTGTTAATCTTGATTTTTGAATGTAAGACCAACTTTATATTCCTGGGATGGACCCCATGCTGTCATGATGTGTTATCCTTCTTAACGTAATGTCGGATTTAATTTTCTAAATGTTTGTTTAAAAATGTGTCTTAGAGGCGCCTGGGTGGATCACTCGGTTAAGCATCTGACTTCGGCTCAGGTCATGATCTTGCAGTTCGTGAATTCAAGCCCCACATCGGGCTCTGTGCTGATAGCTCGGAGCCTGGAGCCCGTTTCCAATTCTGTCTCCCTCTCTCTCTGCCCCTTCCCTGCACTCGCTCACTCTCTTTCTCAAAAATAAATTAACATAAAATAAAGAATTGTGTCTTTTAAAAAAAAAGAATTTTTGTGTCTGTTTATAAAAGACATTGGTTTACAGTTTTCTTGTTATATCTTCTGATTTTGGAATCAGGGTCCTGCTGGCCTCAAAGAATGAACTGGAAAGTGTTATCTTTTTTTCAATCTTCTGAAAGATTTTGGGCATAACTGGTATTATTTTTCTGCCTAGATGTTTGGCAGGATTCACCAGTGAAGCCATCTGGGCCTGGAATTTCCTCTGTGGGGAGGTTTCAAACCACAACTTGGATTTATTTAACAGACACGGGGCTAATGATGTCATCTATTGCTCCTTAAGCAAGCTTGGCTCATCTGCTTCCTTCAGGAAATTTGTGAATTTCATCTAAGTTGTCAAATTTGTTGGCAAAATGTTGCTTGTCATATTCCCTTCTCATTTCACTGTCTGTAGGACTGGTGATGATGCTTTCTTTTCCACTCTTGATATATAATGTGTATCATTCCTTCCTTCCTCCTTCCCTCCCTTCCTTTCTTTTTTCTTTCTTTCCTTCTTTCTCTCTCTCTCTTTCTTTCTTCCTGGTCACTAAGCCCAGAGATTTAGAAATTTTGTTGACTTCCCAAAGAACCAGCTTCATGTTTCATTAATTCTCTTTATCATTTTCTATCTCTCCACTTTCTGTTTATTATTTCCTTTCCTTTACCGACTTTAGTTTTAATTAGCTCTTCTTTTTCTATTTTTTTAAGGTAGAAGCTGAGATATTTGACTTTCTTTCTCTCTGATGTAGTCATTTAATAACAAATTCCCCTTGAATCACTTCTCTAGCTTCATCCTGCAAATTTTGATGTGTCATCTTTTAAAATTCTCATTCAATTCAAAATATTTTCTAATTTCCTTTGTGATTTCTTCTTTAGCCCAGGTGTTATTTAGAAGTGTGTTTGAAGGAGTTTTCTAGATATTGCTCTGTTACTGATTTCTAATTGATCTCCACGAGGATCCAAGAACATACTTCCTATGATTTGAATGTTTAAAAATTTATTACATGTGAAGCAAGACCGGGGACCCCAGGAGTCTGTTGCGGGGGGCTGGGGGGGGAGTGTGATTTTCATCATGAGCCACCAGAGGGTTTTAAGCAGACAAGGGGGGGCGGAGTATGAGTTGAACAG
>PJEM01006889.1:5234-42998 GCA_004023845.1 Helogale parvula | reverse complement strand
TTCCTGCTCAGTGCCCTCCATCCCAGGTCTACGCAGTTTGGATACTGAATTTGGATCCACCGATGGCCACAATATGAAATTGTTCTCAACCACTTTTCAAATCTGTCCCCATCACTGCCTCAGGGACTCAGGGACACTCATCCCAGCACACACACCCCCCTCCCCCCACACCCAGCTGCAGATAGAAGCTGGGGTCCCCTCGGAACAGCTATGTGGGGGAGGGCCGGGGAGGGGCTCAGCTCAGATCTGGAGCCACGGGGTAACTGTGGAGGCTGGAGGCGGTCGGGGGAAATCCACTAGGTTAGCTGCTCCCCAGCCTGTGATTTGAATAACAAAGCAAGCCCAGCCGCCCCGGGAGAGCCTAGGACGCCTCCGCGGTTTTTGAAAGAATGGCCCTGGACCGTCCCAGCCCCATCAGGCCCTCTTTCTCATTTGTTCAAAAAAAAAAAAAAAAAAAAAAAACCTTAAGCCAGAAAAAAAAAATCTATTCTCTGTTCTAAGATGTAGCAAATATATGTGGTTAAAAAGAACATAAAATAAACGTTTTCCTAATCTTTAGGGGATTTTTTTAGTGTTTATTTATGTTTAAGAGAAATGGAGTGTGAACGGGGGAGGGGCAGAGTGAGCAGGAGACTCAGAATCCGAAGCAGCTCCAGGCTCTGAGCTGTCAGCCTAGACCCAGATGCCGGCCTCAAACTCAGACCGTGACCTGAGCCGAAGTCAGATGCTCAAGTGACTGACCAACCCAGGCGCCCCTCTAATCTTTAGTTTTATTTCAAGATCAAGTCTCCATCAGACCTGACCCTCACTTCTTAGTAGGCTCTCTGCAAGTCACTTGAACTGAATCTGTCTTATTCAGTCCTGGTCCAAGGTGCCCTGGACAGCCAGGCAGGGCCTGCTGGGGACTCCATGCTCAGCGAGGGGCCTGGCGGGCAACAGGGGATAAGGGGGGGAGCTCAGCCACGGTTCGGATGCCTGCTCTGCCATCTTGGGCAAGTCTCCTACCCCTCTGGGTCCTGCTTTCCCACCTGTAAAGTAGGGGTATCAATGAACTTGAAGTAGTGGGCGGCCAGCAGCCCTTTAGGAGTATGGCCCTCGCCAGCCACTGCTGGTCGTTCAGCTCCAGGGACACAGGCTCTGCCTCTAGCCTGGCCTCCGGCCTCCCCTGGCCCTGCCCCTGGCTTCCCACATGAGCCCCCAGACCCTCTCCCCATGGCCTGCTGTCTGGGGGTGCTGCCTGTCCTCATGAGGTCTGCGGGGGCATCTCTCCCCGGACACTGTAGAGGCCACTTTCAGGCAACAAACTTGAGCAACGCAAACCTAAGTAAGATACAAGGGCCCCCCTCCCCCGGCTGCCCAGAGCGCCCCACCACCCAGACCGCCTGGGCTGGAACGTAAGCGGGCACATTAGAGGACCCTTCTCGGAGCGTCCCTCAGCCACAGCTGAGCAATGAGCTGCTTACTCCCAGGGACACGTACCAAAGAAGGAAAATTCCATACTTTCCCCTACCTCCTCACCATCCTGCCCCCCCCCCCAACTACAGCTCCTCACCCCTGCCTCCTTGGCACACAGCCTCCCCTTTGCTGTCCATCCCCGGCTGCTACCTTGCAATGCATTCAATAAACTTCTCTCTCTTTCGTTCTGCCCTGGGTGGGTTGTTTCACGGGGCCCTCCCCCTCCACTGGCTGCACAGACGCCTCCCCTCGCCTCAGCCCTGCATCAGGGAGGGCTGAGCCAGGCAGCATACCACATGACGAACATGATGCAGCTCCTACTGCGGAGGATGGGCACGAGGAACAGCTCCAGCACTGACCTGCGGACCTTCTCGGAGGCCACCTCCTCCTTCATGCTGGTCATCAGCACCTACAAACAGGGAGAACAAGGCGCAGTGGGTGCCGGGGTGTTGGCCCCATCCCCGCGCCAGGGCACCACGTCCAGGAGGGCAGAGTGATAGGAGGAGCCTGGCCTCGGCTTCCTGAGAGCCTGGGGGGGGGGGGCAGCGGGGAGTGAGGGAGGCAGGGGGTCTCTCTGACACCCTGGCCCAGCTCTTCCCTGCAGGCCTGGCCTGGCGCATCTACTCTGAGCGGAGGAGCCGGTCTTGTGTCCCAGCTCCGGCCTCTGAGATGTGGGCTGCAGGCTGTTCCTGGCAGTTGGTACGCAAAGCCCAACTACCCCTCCTTGTTCCTCAGAGCTGGCATCTGGGCACGCCTACTCCAGCCACGCTGGCTCCCCACTGCACCCAAGTGCCCATCCAGACCCTTCCTGCCACTTCGGGCGCTGCCTGCCCTGTGCTCAGCTCTGTCTTGGTTAGCTCACCTCCTCCAGGAAGCCTTGCCTGATCCCCACCCCCTCAATCCCCCAAAGGCCCCGGGCTGTGTTTTCTCGTTTCTGGCTGCACCCCTCCTACATCTGGTTCCTTGAAACACTTGCATTCAGGGAATCCCAGCCTGCTTCCCCAAACACCCCGAGAAGTCCCGTGTGGCGACCATGCCATGTATGTGGATTAAAGTGGCGGACAAAGGAGGCGGCAGACGAGTGAGTGAGGTTGCCAGGGACATTGCCGTCATTGGTGGTGGTGTCGGTGATGGTGATGGCAGAGTGGGTGGTGACGGTGGGAATGATGTGGCGGTGACAGAGATGGGGAAGGTGACAGGAACGGCGGCGAAGTGGATGTTGGCGTGTCGCAGAGCTGCCGCAGCTGTGGGAACTCGCGGGGTGGACGGAGGCGGTGGTGGCGTGGCTAGTGGTGATGTTGGCCCTCTGACATCGGTGGCTGTCCTCTCCCTGTCACTTGCCACGCTCTGGGTCACGAACAGTAGCATCTTACCTCTATGGTTAGTGACTTCGTGGCTTCCTTGCGGCCATTTATCCTGGCCACCTTGTGGAGTTCCTGGAGCCCTTGTTCTGGCTTGCCGACGACAATCAGCCATCGGGCCGACTCTGGAAGCCACCTGTCCGAGAAGCAGATGCTTGGCTGGGCCTCTGCCTTCTTCCTGCATTCTGGGCTCTCCCCACCGGGTCCGGAGTGGTGGTGGGGTGGAGGGGGGGCGGTCACGGGCAGAGGCTTCCTCCACCTCTGCACGGCTGGTGCCAGGCCGGGAGACAGCTGTCCCCTCCCGGTTCTGAATAAAGTTGAGTCCCCATGCCTAGCCACCCTCTCTCGCCCATGCTGCCCTTCAAGCCTGCCCGCCGGAGCCTTGAGTCCGGCCATTGCGCAGGCTGCCTGGGCATAGGGTGATTCTGAGTCCATCTGTGTGACAGAAAGCTCACATCATGCCCAACTACCACACACACACACACCTGATCCAGAACCGAGTGATTTTATCGCAGTAGCCTGCTTCCTCCCAGACTCCGGGTAGATGGCGGGGAGAGGCCGTCTCCCAGAGCCCAGAGGGGCTCACCCCTGTTTGCAGGGAAGCTAAGCATTTCCAGAGACGCTTTGGCTTCCTGGCGAAAAGAGCCAGCCTGCCAGGGTTCAAATCCTGCCTCCGGGACTCACTGGGCTGCACGGCCTCCGGCGAGTCACTGAGCTTCTCTGGGCCTCCACCCCTCATCTGAAAATGGCGGCCATCCTATCATTGTCTCATTAGAAGACGTTAATACACGTCCGGGGTCACCAGTGGGCACCTGGGACGCACCCAACCAGTGCCGCTACGGTGGCCTACGAAGTGTCACCCCCAAGTGTCCTTCCCTCCCTACCAGATCACAGACCCCAGACCCTCCACCCCACGGGTAATCGTGGGGTGTCTCGCCCCTTGTTTCCGGGTCCTGTCCATATGCGAAAACCCCGTGTGGTCAGTGGCGTTTGGTGATGTGCCCCTGTTCCCTAGGACCCACGTCCGGGGCAGTAAATGCTGGAGAATGAATGAAGGAGTCCTGATTTCTCTCTAGAATCTCTCACTGAAGACTCGCCCGGGGCCGGGTCTACCTGGCTCCCGTCCGCAGGCACGCGAGAACCCCAAGCGTCATGACCTTGTATCTGTGGCCCCGCGTCTCTTCCTTCCGGTGTCACCCAAGCAGCTGTTTCCAGACCTCAGGGAGTTTCACAGCACCCCAAATCATAGGGATAGCGATCTCTTTCCGTATCCAATGCCAGGCCTTGCTGACTCAGATGCCCACGGGCTGGCACGCGATGTGAAGGAACGAGGCTGGTGGGTGCGGCGCCCGCGGGGAGCCAAGGAGGGAAGGGGCCTGGGGCCAGCAGTCCAGATGGGAGTGTCAGACCTCTGGCCGAAACACCCACCCTGAACCCTGAACCCCCAAGACGTCTCTCCTTAGCAAAGGCTCTTGCACACATCACTGCCCTTTGCGGCTCTCAGCACCTCGGGATCCTGGGCCAGCCCGAGGGGGGGGGGCGGGGAGGGGCACCCTAGAACTCCAGTTCTCCCTCCTATAGTTAGTGACGCCCCCCCCAAGGGAAAAGGCCCCACACCATACTGACCAGGATATCAGGAAGATGGCAAAGAAGGGCATCGACATAGCCATCTGGAGGGTCCGCCAGTCCCGCACGGTGAAGGCCAGGATCCCCAGGGTCATGTGGCCCAGGCTGTAGAAGCAGCCCTGGATTGTTATGGTGGTGGCCCTCCCGCGGGTCGTGGTCCACTCCACCACTGAAAGGTGACGCAGGCATATGCAGGTAGGGGCCGCGCAGTGGCCTCGGGCCCCCCCACCTCCCACCCCACCCCGCACAGTGGGAGCAGGCCAAGGCGGGGGGGGGCTTACAAAGCATCATGGAGGTCAGGAGGATGCCGGATACTCCAGAAGCGACCAGAAACCGGAGGCCAGCGTAGATGTAGAAATTAGAAGCAAAGACGGTGCTGGTACTGATCAAAGCCACCTGCAGGCAGCTCCAGCTCAGTATCCACTTCCGCCCAAACCTGCGTCAGGAGACAAGCGCAGTGGGGGCCTGGCGGGGGCGTTCGAGGGAACGGAGGGTTCAGGAAGGCCAGGGCACCTGCTGGGGCATCTCTGCCTCCCTCTCGGATCTCCCAGGAGCGTGCTGGGGGGCGGGTGCTTGTTACAAAAATGCCAGATGCCTTGGGGCCCCTGGGAGGCTCAGTCAGTGAAGCGTCTGAGTCTTGATTTCTGCCCACGTCATGATCTCACAAACCGTGAGATCGAGCCCCCACTCTGCACTGTAGGCATAGAGTCTGCTTGGAGTTCTCTGTCCTCCCCTCCTTTCTGTCCCTCTCCTGCTCACAATCTCTCTCTCTCCTCTCTCAAAAATGAATAAAAATTAAAAAAAAAAAAAAGCAGATGCCTTGCTCTTGGGGGGGCGGGCAGCCTCACCTCTTGGTCAAGAGCAGGCACACTTTGGTTGGAGCACCTGGGTGGCTCAGTCGGTTATGCGTCCGACTTTGGCTCAGGTCATGATCTCACTCACTCATTCGAGTTTGAGCCCCGAATCACTGTTAGTGCAGAGCCTGTTTGGCATTCTCTCTCTCTCTCCCTTTCTCTCTGCCCCTATCCCACTCACACTTTTTCTCTTTCTCTCAAAATAAATAAATACACTAAAAAAAAAAGAATGGGGTTTGGTTGAATCACTATATTGTACACCTGAAACTGCATCACATGCACCACAATGCATGCTGACAAATTGGAATTTAAATTAAAACTTTAAAGGGGCAGCTGGGGGGCTCAGTCAGTTAAGCATCTTACTCCGGTTCAGGTCACAATCTCGCAGTTTGTGAGATCGAGCCCCGAATCGGGCTCTGTGCTGTCAGCTCAGAGCCTGGAACCTGCTTTGGATTCTGTCTTCCTCTCTCTCCACCCCTCCTCCACTCACGTTCTGTCTCTCTCTCAAAAATAAATGAATATTAAAAAAATGTTTTTAAAATGAGCTTTGGTCTCAGAAGCCAGGGTCTCAGTTCAGCTCTGCCCCTTCCTGGGTGACTTGGGCACAGACTCACTGTCTCAGAGCTGCAGTTTGCCCATCTGTAGAATGGGGATATGTGTGATGACAGCTGCACAGAGTTCTCAAAGTCAAGATGCCGAGAACAGGAGCAGGGCAGCCAGGAGCCTGAGCTCACGTGGCCTCGGGCAAGGCAGCCAGCTCCTGGCCAGTCTGTGCCAGGGGACCAGAGCTCCCCACACCCACTGCCCTGAGGCCAGCTTAGCCCAAACCACTGCCTGCCTTTAGCTAAAGCCTGTGTCAGTCCAATGGGAGAGATGCGGGCAAAGCTTGGCCCTGCCTATGTGAGCAGTGCCCGCATACCGGCACATCCGGCCCAGACACAGGCCCAGATCTGGATGCCCACCCGGCCCTGGCCCCGGGCTCTTTGGGTCACCTGCAGACTGACTGGGATTTGGCTCCCTGTGTGGATAGCCCCCGGTGAATGAGCCAGAGCCGTGCAGCAGCTGGATCCCTGAAAGTGCCATCTGGACCACGTCCCCCCGTGCTGTGCCACACGACACCCACAAATAATGATGGTGGCAGAACCACAGCACAAAGAGCCGACCCCGTCCCGGATCCTTGCCCGAGGTCTGGGTGTAAGTAACTCACTATTATCACGACAACCCCATGCATAGAGCCCGGTCCCCACGTACAGGGGGAAACTGAGGCATGGAGAAGCAACAAACCCGCCGTCTAGGAAGCTAGGGAATGATAGGTGGAACCCAGTGGTCAGTCTCCGGAGCCTGCGTGGTCAGGGAAAGTCGGGACACCATGCTGCGTGCTGGATGCTGGACGCTGGGGACCCGGCAAGGACAAGGAAGTCCCTGCCCTCTCGGAGCCACTCTGGTGGGACGTGCACAACAAACGAATGAGCAGGTGCTGGCAGAGAAGGTGCAGTGGTGGAGAGAGGAAGGCCTGGCCAGGGGACCCATGGGGCCCAAGGCCGGAGAGCCGGGAGGCCTCCCTGGAGAGGCAGCCTGGGGTTGAGGCTTGCATGCTGGGCATGAAGAAGCATCTGTGGGGAGAACCTTCCGGGTGAGGCACGGCCACTTGGGAGCTCTGCAGCCAGGGTGCCTCGGGTGCTCCAGAGGGGCCAGCATGGTCATGGGGGAGAAGCCAAGTGCCACGCAGGGGTGGGCGGGGCTGGGGAGGGGGACTTAGGAGCTGTCCTCGGTGCAGCGCCCTGGAGGACTTCAGGCTGGCATCAACCAGGTCCACGTAGGTTTTCGTAAAGACACTCTGAGCGGAGGCAAGAGACCCCCGAGGAGGAGGCAGGGGCCTGTCCCGGGCAGGAGAGGCAGGTGGCCTGGGCCAGGGGACTGCATGGAGGAGGAGAGGGGTGTGGGGCTGGTGGGGGGTAGGGGGAGAGTGTGGACGCTGAGGGAAGGAGAACGGGGCTGGCTTCCAGGGTTGGATGTGAGCTCCGGGGTTGGGGGCTCTTTTCCAGGGCGGAGTCAGGGGCGGAGGGGCTGGGCTGGGCTGGGGGGTCAGCAGCCCTGCTCTGGCCGTGGCAAAGGCAAGCCTACCACTCAGAGAAACTCAGAGCAGGCAGTTGGGTTTCCAAGCCGAGTGGGGGCAATGCAGCCATTACAGGCTCTACATCAGCGTCTCAATTAGTGGGGTGCAAGACTGGATCAGAGAAGGCACGGGGCTGGGTCCTGGGGACGCCATCTTGGAAGGAGGGCTACGGGGGAGGGGGGAGGGCAGGAGGAAGGGGAGGAGGATTTCTCTTTCACAACATGCCATGCACTTGGAGTGAGAAGAAAGAGGGGTCTGTTTCTCCTAAGAAGACTGTGGGCTTCCCGAGGGCAGGGACTGCACAGCCCCTGGCACCCAGTAGGTGCTCAAGAAGGTGGGCGTAACTGCCGGAGGAGAGAGTGTGGTGTTCAGATCTCTCACAGTGCAGCTTCATCTGGCTGTTGCTGCCCTTTGGGGACCTGGGACTCCCATCGAGACCCCAGGCCAGACCAAGACCTTGTCTCTTCAGGAACATGGACATTCGTGAGCCATTTTTGGACCTCTGTCCCCACGGTGCTCGTTCTGTTGAGAAGGAGCCTGGAGAAGAGACAATACTCACCGGTCGGCGAGGACGCCCCAGAAGATGGAGCCGATCAGTAGCCCGGTCATGTAGAGGGTTTGGCTCACGGATTTCAGGCCCTTGTGGTCGCATACTAGGTCCCACTGGAAGAGAAAGAGGGACAGCAGCTTGGCTCAGGGGACAGGGACTAGTAGGGCCTGAGTGGCAGAGGGAGGTCCAGGTTGGGTACTCCCAGGTAGCAGCACCTGGGCAGCCTGGGATTTGGGGGTCCCCAGATTCCTAGGGCCAGACGACAGAGGTGGGAGGGGTGTGCTGGTGGGGGTCTCGGCCCCATACTCCCAGCTAGCTGCATGGCACACGCGGGGTGGCCCTGTCACCCGGCATGGACGGCGGTGGGGGTGTGGGGGGCGGTGGCTGAACCACAGACCGGGGTTCTAAGTCTGCTGATCACTGGCTGGGTGAGCCCGGGGGGCGCCCTGCACCTACCCGGGCCGTTTTCTCACCCAGAAGCAGGGCCATGAAGCTGCTTCTGCCACAGGGCCACCAGGATGAGCAGAGAGTGCTGAGTGAGAGTCACCATAATTTCTGAGTGTCTCCTCCCAGGGGCCCCCAAGGCAGGCCCCCCCCCCCCCCCGCCGGCTTCTGGGACTTCCCTCAGCCTCTCCTGTGCTGCCTCTCTCGCCAGGGGACCAAGGTAGGAACCCCGCCCCCACAGGGCAAAGGGATCTCTGGAAAACTCAGGAAGCAGGTCACCTCACTTCCCTACCCCAAGCAAGTGTGCAAGTGTGCCTCACTCACCTCCCCCGCTCACGGCCCAGCCCCTGACCCTTTCTGCCCAGACACACCGGGCGGCCTCCAGCTCCTTGGCCACCCCACCCCTGCTCCTACTCAGACCTCTGGCCCAGCTGGGCTCTCTCCCCCATTTCATGTCACTGATTCCTTGTCTCCCAACCCAGGTCTCATCTGCCTCTCCCTCCCTGCTCACAGGACCTGCTTGTCTCCTTTGCAGAGGCAGGACAGAACATGCCAGAGACCCGGCTTCCAGCTCCTGAAGGCCTGCGTTGAGTCCTTGCTTCTGTTTTGTTACTTACCAGATGCAGACGTTAAAAAAAGACCCTTCATAAGAGTGTAGTGAAACTCAAAGACAGACCTGAAATGGTGCCTGTCCCTTAAAGGAGTCTGATCTCCTGTCAGCACTGGTTTCAATGTTGACCGATTCGGGGCGCCCGGGTGGCTCAGTCGGTTAAGCATCCAATCTTGGTTTCAGCTCGGGTCATGATCTCACGATCATGAGTTCCAGCCCCACAACGGGCTCTGTGCTGTTGGGATTTTCTCTCTCCCTCTCTCTCTGCCCCTCCCTGGCTCACTCTGTGTCTGTCTCTCTCAAACAAATAAATAAACTTAAAATAAAAATGTTGACCAATACTGAATCTGCCAGAGGGATGTAAGCTCCTCAAAGCCTCCCTGTTTATCCAGAGCAGGGTCTGGCCCGTCATAAGCAGTGAGTCCGTTTGTGTTGAGGGAGGAGCATCTAATTTAACGCGGCCGATGGAAGTGATATGATCCTTCCAGGCTCGGGTGGGTGGCCCTCGCTGGCCCCCGGGGAGGCCAGGTCGGCGGCGGGAGGCCCATACCTCGGACACGATGGTGGAGGTGAAGGTGCTGTTGTCGTAGACCCAGCCGTCCACGCACGGCTCCGTGGCGCCCTTGCTCCAGCTGGTGGCCGTGCCGTTGGGGTCCAGGAGCTGCCACTGTGGTTGGCGGAAGCGGCGACACTGGTGGGGCTCGTGGTTGGGGCCCGGTGGGATGGAGACGGTCAGGAGGTCCTTGGGGCCCAGGGCCGCGGGGACACCGGCCTGGGCAGTGCCGTTGTCCAGGAGGGGCACCCAGCAGCGGTGGCCGGGCACGGCAGCCGAGAAGTTCTCCATGAGCATGAGGTAGGGTGTCAAGACAGAGGGAAAGAAGAGGGTGAAGATCTGTAGGGCCTGGAATAGGCCTACTCCCCCCGCTCGGTCCAGGAGCTCGGCGAACGCCATGGACAGAGCTGCGGGCGGACACGCGGGGGACCGAGGGGCTCAGAGAGCCAGGGGTGACCGGCTGAGCCTCTAGCAGGCGTAGGGATCCTGGATCATCCGGCCTCCTGCCCTAGCTGACCTGCAGCGGGAGAGGAACATCAGGCCAGCAACCGGTCAAGTCAGTCCTGAGATGCCTCAGATACTTTGAAAAAACTCCTCCTTACTCCGGTTCCA
This sequence comes from Helogale parvula, assembly GCA_004023845.1. Classification (NCBI taxonomy): domain Eukaryota; kingdom Metazoa; phylum Chordata; class Mammalia; order Carnivora; family Herpestidae; genus Helogale; species Helogale parvula. The sequence goes on along the minus strand of PJEM01006889.1, from coordinate 32,817 downwards.
GGCACGACTGCACGGGCGCCGCACCACTCCGGAGAGGGGGCACCAGGGACAAAGCTCACGGTGCCTAGGCTGCCTGGGGCATCCGAGGCACCCTGCTTCTCCAGCCCCAAGAGTAAAAGATGAAACAAATGTTAAAAAAAAAAAAAAAAGCCACCTTGTGAAGTTACCGAATTACAATCGTGGAGCAAATACCAACTGGGCCATTGCCTTGGTTGAAGTTTAATCTCAGCGTGGGCTCCTGAGCCAGAAAGGCAGCTCTCTGCCTCTGGGCTGCTCACAGTCCTCACTCCAGAACTTTCAGATCCCTCTGCATGTGGGTCCTTTAAATCAGGAACCTGTTGGCCAAGCCTCCAGGAGCCCGCGAGGGCAGAGGTGGGGGAGGGGCTCTCCCTCCCTGGGCTCCAGGGCTGTGCCTGGAGGCACAGGACCTGGAGGCAGGGCTCAGGCCCCGCTCCTTTCACTCCTTAGCTCCTTTCACTCCTTACCACCTGCCAGGCAGCACAGGAGACCAGCTTGCAGACGCGCTATTTTGGGAAGCCACTATTTCAAAGTTCCAGGTTGTCTTTATTGGACCAGAAGCTTCCCCAGGTGGAGAGCATGGCCACAATCCCCTGACAGCTGTTCAAAGCCCCTCCTGGGCCTGGAGCCGAGCAGGCACAGCAGACTGGAGAAAGGAGTGAAGTCATACCTCCCTGAACCTGCATCTAACTCTAGCTCCGTTAGGGGTGAGGAGGGGCGACGGCACCCCTCCTCCCCAGCACCCATACCTGGGCGGAGCCTCTTAGTAACAGCTGCTCCTACACTGAGACTTGTTGCGTGCTTGGCTCTGCGCTGACCATGCTATCGGTGCCCCTCTCGTTGGCCCCTCAGAGTAGCCCGGGAGAGAGTTGGTGCTAATTCCTCCAAGACGAGGAACCCAAGGCTCAGAGAAGGCAGGCAGCTTGCCCCAGGTCACACAGCAGAGTTGGGGATTGGAACCAGACACCAAAGCCTGGGCGCTCTCTCCAGTGCCCCTGGCCAACCACCTCTAGCCGTCATGCATCAACTCCCAGTTTAGGGCTGGCATTCAGGATTGGGATCAGAATTGGGCCAGCCAGGGAGCCAGAAGTCACCTCCTGGGCTGTGAGGGCAACAGTTCTGGAGGGAAGTCTGAGAGGGTGCTAGAACTGTAGGTGTGGTGGGGACAGGAGTCTGGACCCTGAACTCCCCAGAACATCTCCGAGGGCTCGGAGAACCGGCCGCTGTGCCACCAGCCAGGAGGCCGAGGAGCGGGGCTTCTGGGCCTGGATTTCCAAGCCAGGGCTGCCTCTGTGCCCTGCCTCTCTGGGCAGGAACTCATCATGAATTTTAAAATAGCAAGTAGGCAGCGGTGGAGAGAGAACCGACCTGCTAGAGCACAGAGGCCTTGAGCCAGGGGCTGCCTGGGCACAGCTCTGCTGCGGAACAGCTGAATCTCACACAGAAAGAACTGGCTTTTATGTGCGTGTTTGTGCAAAGAGCAACTTCCCAGGGGAAGGCCTGTCCCCCCACCCCAGCCCCTGGGACGGTGACTTTGACGCTCCCATCTCTGGCCCCTGATTTCTTGCCTGTGAAAGGCAGTGTTGGTGTTCCAAAGCTGAGTGTGGATAAGAAACCACAGGCATATGGCTGAAATGCAGTTTCCCAGGTCCTGGTTGCTCAAGGGGGAGGCCCTGGAATTTGCATTTAACAATAAGCTCCCCAGGGGGCGCCTGGGTGGCTCCGTGGGTTAAGCTGTTAAATGGCTGGTCATGATCACAAGGTTGGTTGGTTGGGTTCCAGCCCCACAGTGAGCTCTGTGCTGACAGCTCAGAGCCTGGAGCCTGCTTCAGATTCTGTCTCGCGCTCTCTCTGCCCCTCCTCCGTTCTCTCTCTCTCAAAAATAAATAAACATTAAAAAAATAACTAAAATAAAAATAAGCTCTCCAGGTGATTCGGGTGTGCTGGGACCCCACCTCCTTTGCAGAATTGTGGGGCTAGAGGTTGGTCGCTGCCGCTCCTGAAACCCAAGGCATCTGTGCGGAAATTCTTGTCTCTTTCTCTTTCCCTTTTCCATATGCTTAAAAAATGTTCTCTTCTCCCCTGCCCTTTGCCTGTCCCGGACGCCCCTAGGCTTTGCTTACAGCAGAAGGTCAAACCTCCCAGATTCGCCAGAAGGCTCCCGGAATCTCCAACTGGCTGTCTGCGACCCGGCCAAGGAATTTTAAAATTTCTATTTTCTGTTTTTCTGGGGTTGCTGGGGGGCAGGGCTTGGTGCAGCTGTGCCGCCACCTGCTGGTCATACCCGGGACTGCAGTATTCCCAGCTCCTTACCTATTACCCATCTCTGCCTGGATGCCAATCCAGGAAGGATTCCCAGGTGGAGCGGGCCAAAGGGCTCAGGGGAGGGAGGCAGGCAGCCTCAGATTACAGCCGCCAAGCCTCCAGAGTGTCTCAGTAAGTTAATTAGTGTAAAGTGGACCCCCAGTTCTTATAGAACCAGAATTGCCATTGGGTTGACTTTTCTTTTCTTTCTTTCTTTTTTTAAATTTTTTAACATTTTTATTATTGAGAGACAGAGAGAGACAGGGCATGAGTATGGGAAGGGCAGAGATAGGGGGAGACCCAGAATCAGAAGCAGGCTCCAGGCTCTGAGCTGCCAGCACAGAGCCCACCGTGGGGCTGGAACTCACAAACCGTGAGATCATGGCCTGAGCTGAAGTTGGACACTTAACCTACTGAGCCACCCAGGTGCCCCCTAAACAGTTGTCTTTAACTGAGAAGTTGTATTTGTATGTGGCAAACAACCCAATGGTCCAGAACTGTGTAAAATGACAATTAAAAATCCTCTCCCCCGCCCACCTTCAGTTGTCCAGAGACAACTGTCGCCAATAATGTATATTCTTCCAGGAAAGTCTTAGAGCATCTTCAACATATGCATTAAGATTTAAAAGTGGAGAATAGGCAGTAAATTCACATAGTTCAAAAACAGAGATTGTAAAACAGGATACGTGATGGAAAATCTCTCTCCCCCGCATCCTTTCAGCAGAGTCCCACTTGCTAGCCCGTCCTCAGGTAACCTTTCAGGTTTTCTTTCTTTTTAAAAAAATTTGGGGGGGGGCGCCTGGGGGCCCAGTCGGTTGAGCTTCTGACTCAGCTCAGGTCATGATCTCATGGTTCTTGAGTTTGAGCCCCACATCGGGCTTGGTGCTGACAGCTTGGAGTCTGGAGCCTGTTTCAGATTCTATCTGTTTGTCTGTCTCTCTCTCTCTCTCTGCCCCTCCCCCACTCGTTCTCTCTCCCCCTCTTTCTCTCTAAAAATAAATAAATAAACTTTAAGAAAAAAAATCATTCCAGGGGCACCTGGCTAGTTCGGCTGGAGGAGTGTGTGACTCTTAATCTCGGGGTTATGGGTTTGAGCGCCACGTTGGGTGCAGAGATTACTTAAAAATAACATCTTTAAAAAAATTCCAGAGGGACGCCTGGGTGGCTCAATTGGTTGAGCATCCGGCTTCAGCTCAGGTCATGATCTCATGGTTCGTGGGTTCGAGCCCCGCGTCGGGCTCTGTGCTGACAGCTCAGAGCCTGGAGCCTGCTTCAGATTCTGTGTTTCCCTCTCTCTCTGACCCTCCTCTGCTCACGCTGTCTCTCTCTCTCTCTCTGAAAAAAAAAAAAAATTCCAGAAGTGGTATTGCTGAGTCGAAGTGTAAGTAAGTTGTGGCTTTAAGAGGCAGCCCTACTGCCTTCCTTGGGGACCCCCCCCCCCCGCCGCTGTCCCCAGCTCCCTGACTCAGGACACCACTACTCACGGATGGGGTTTCACCAAAATCATGGGTGCTGAGTGGCATCAGAGCATAGTTGTATTTTCCATTGCTTATGGGTGAGGTGAGCAACTTTAAATGCATTCCAGATGTATTAACATTTCTTTTTCTGGAAACTATTTCTTCATGTTCTTTATCTGTTTTTTAATTGCTGTTTGTGATTTCCAATTCTAGAAGCCCCTAGACATTGGGGAGGTTGGCTCTTTGCCAACTTCTGATAAAAGTTGCCAATGTTTTTTTCCAGTTTGTCTTTTGATTTTGTTGCTGTGCTATTATTATTGATGTTTTTGCATGTAAAAAATTTTTTTGTAGTTGAATTTTCAATCTTTTTTTATTTGGCTTTTGGAATTTACATCATAATTAGAAAGGCCTGCTCCTCTCCATAGTGATAAAGGAGTTCCTTCACCATTTTTAAAGGATTTTATTTTTTTAAGTAATCACTACACGCAATGAGAGTAGATCACAATCCCAGATCAAGATTGATCTGTACCGTTTTGGGGATTTTTTTAAAAGTAAACTCTGTGTCCAACGTGGGTCTCGAACCCACGACCCCGAGATACAGTCGGAAGATCCACCAACTGATGGAGCCAGGTGCCTCTGAATCACCATTCTTGATTTAAAAAGACAGACCATGGGGTGCCTGGTTGGCTCATTTGGTGGAGCATGGGACTCTTGATCTCGGGGTTGTGGGTTCGAGCCCCACATTAGGCAGAGTTTACTTTAAAAAATCTTTTTAAAAAGGAGCGCTGTGTGGCTCCGTCGTTACATGTCTGACTTCAGCTCAGGTCATGGTCTCGCAGTTCGTGAGTCTGAGCCCTGCGTCCTGCGTCCTGCTCTGTGCTGACCGCTCAGAGCCTGGAGCCTGCTTCAGATTCTGTGTCTCCCTGTCTCTCTGCCCCTCCCCCCACTTGCTTGCTCTCTATCTTTCAAGGTAATAAGTAAAACATTTAAGAAATCTTTTAAAAATAATAGAATGATTGTTGAATTTGCAACATGCCTTTTCAGCACCTACGAAGGTCACGATATGACTTTCCTGATTAAACTCGTGAATATGGTGAATTACATTAATGAATTTCCTGAATTGTATTAATGAATTTTCCCAACCTGCTTACCCATCCTTTCATCCAGAAGGGAACATTCTAGACCAGTTGTGCTGTTCCTTTAATGCGCTGCTGGGTTCTGCTCATTAAACAACTGTCTTTGGGGCTTTCCACAGATCTTCAGCGGGGGCCCTGGTTGTGGTTTTCTACCCCACCCCCTCCCTCCCTCTTTCTTTCCATCCTTCCCTTCAGGCTTGAATATTGATATCCAAGTATATACATACTTGATCAAAAATATTGTGGCTGTGGTTTCTTGCGCCCTGCCTCAGTTTACATAAGGGAGGGCTTTTCCTCCTTCCCCTGCCCCCTTGAATCACCGCTGCACAACCACCGTGGTTTAACGCGGTCTTGGGCGGCTCTGAGATGGGGGTGGGGGGAGGGCGCGGAAGAGAGCGTGGGCGCAGCTTGCCGTTTCTGGGAGGCAGGATTCTGACCAGACGGTCTCACGCCTGCGCCTTATTCCCTCGAGTGGGTGCGGGCCACCCAGTGCTCAGGCGCAGGGGTCTGTCTCCTTCGCCAGGGCGCCCTCCTCACCGTGCGCCCGTCTGAGCTCTGACCGGATGCAAGAACTGCAATGTGCGGAGAGGTTGCTAGAATCTTATTGTAACCCTTGGCCTTGTGCACTGGCCCTTGTCCAAGGGGGCGGCCTGGCGTCAGCACCCTCCTCTCTGAAGCCTGTGACGGTGGTGATATCTGGACAAAAGGTCTCTGCAGACGTGACGGAGTTAAAGATCTGTTGGGGAGATCACTCTGGGCCATCAGGTGGGGCCGAAATCCGATGAACGACATGTCTTAGAAGGACACTTGTCACTCATGTGGGACACTGGGAGCAGAGCACGAGGACGGGTGGACGAAGGCAGAAACCAGAGTCACGCAGCCCCCAGCCAAGGAGTTAAGGGAGCTGCCGGAGACCACGGGTTATCCCCTAGAGGCTTGGAGGGAGCATGGCTCTGCAGACACCTTGATTTTGAACTTGATTTGGAACTTCTGGCCATCAGAACCATGAGAGAATAAATGTCTGTTGTTGTTTGTGGTGCTTTGTACCAGAAGTCCTAGGAAACCCGAACACACACTTATTCATTCCACTCGGTTCTTGAGAGCGCTTTCCAGTAATTTCCTTCCACTTACCAAGACTCAGATCCTCAAGGCAGTGAGAGAATTTGTCATCACCTTGGCTTCCAAACACATTAAATTCCTAGCGGGGGTCAGGCCCCATGCCGGGCCCTGGGGACCCAAGATGAATCAGCAAGGCGGCACACGGAGGGGGGGAGGGTGATGGGGGGAGGGGGAGGTTGTAAAACAATCATCACAACAGTCTGATCACCCAGTGGCACCTGGACCCGGCGTATGGGGCACCCATGGCAGAACGGAGAGGGTGCAGGTTCTGAGGGAAAGGGAGGTGGGAAAGGATGGTCTAGGAAGAACAGCATGAGCAAAGGTCCTGAGGCTGGGGAGGCGGCACGGAGAAGAGGGGTGGCCCCGGGAGACCGTGGAGGACTGCATAAGCCTCACCTCCAGCAACGGGGCGACACAGATGGATTTCCAGTCCAGAAAGATCTTCTTGGCCACAGTGTGGGGATGGACTCGGACGAGGTGGGACAGGAAGGAAGAAAAACCACGAGAGGCCTTTGCCGGGTGCAGGACCGGGCCTGAGCTGACCCAGGAGAGGAGAGCACAGACTTCATCAACGTGAGGAGGTGCACGGACGTGAGCCCGGTGCAGGATGGCAGGCTGGCCTTGGCGAAATCTCTCCACCTAAGTGTGGTTTATTTATTTGGAGGGGGGAGCGTAGGGGCGGGGGAGGGGGGCGAGGAATCCCAAGCAGACTCTGCACCATCAGTGCAGAGCCCGACACAGGTCTCGAACCTGTGAACCCCGGGATCATGACCTGAGCCGAGATCAAGAGTTGGACGCTTGGGGCACCTGGGTGGCTCAGTCAGTTAAACTAAGCTTCTGACTTCAGCTCAGGTCATGATTTCACAGCTTGTGGGTTCAAGCCCCGCATGGAGCCTGGAGCCTGCTTTGGATTCTGTGTCTCCCTCTCTCTCTGCCCCTCCCCTGCTCCTGCTCTGTCTCTCTATCTCTCAAAATAAATAAGCATAAAAAATTAAAAATAAAAGAGAGTTGGATGCTCAACCGACTAAGCCACCCAGGCGCCCTGTACAGTACAACTTCTTATCTTTAATGTACAATCTTCTTAAGACCCTGATGGCATGTACAGTATGTCAGAAATTTGAAGTGTCGCTTTTTGGTAGCAAGGCAGCGTCCTGACCTCGGAACCTCCCCGCCCACCCCCCAGCACGCCCAAGCCCATCTCGGTCACATGCTGGATTAACCTTTGCCTTTTAACACAGCGGCGCTGGACTCTGCACTGCCCAGAGCCTTTTCCTTGACCCTGAACATTCATTCCGTGGGAGCCAAGTAGCAGGGCAGCGGTAGTGACGATGCTGAGTCATTTGCCACAAGACAGCCAAGGGTTCCGGGCACCCCCCTCCCCCCTCGCAGACTCAGTCCACACTCAGGTCTCTGCAAATTCACAGGGATGTTACTAGAAATTCTGACAGAGGCCAGCCACCATGGAACAGAGCCAACCCCCGAAGTCCTGAAGGGGGCGTCCCCTACCCCAGCTCTGAAGCTGAAGGGCGCACTGTCCCACCCAGGCAAGCCACCCCCCCCAGCACCTCCCCCTCCCCAGGCAGTCAGGGTCTGTAGTCTGGCTCGCCTTCGAACAAGGCTCAGGTCTGCCGTTCGGCCCACGGGAGGGCACCGCACCTCCCGCAGAGGCCAAGACGTCAGCCCCGCTCCTGGCAGGGTTCCCAGGGGTCCCCACATGGCCCTCAGTGCAACAGTGACGCTGTAGCAGGAAACGGAGGCTTCCCTCTTCTCTCGCTACTCAAAGTGTGGTCCGCGGACCAAGCACGGCAGGGTCATCCAGGAGCTTGTCGAAATGCAGAATTTCAGGCCCCACCCAGGACCCCCTGAGTCGGAATCTGCATTTGCTGAGATCCCCAAGTAGTCTGCATGCCCGGCCAAGGTCAAGAGGCCCTGGCCTAGACCATTCTCCTCCATAGCCACGACTGTCCCACCACTCCCCCTCCTCAGAGAGGGTCTCCCCCGAGAGGGGTTTCGTTGTTATTTACGCCATCGCCTCCTCACCAAAATAGAAGCTCCTTAGGAACCAGAAGCTTGCCTCATGCTTAGACCCCGCCCCCGCCGCCCGAGCCTTGCTTCGACACAGGAAGTGCTTGTTTGCTGAATAAAGGAGGGACAGGGTGTCATCGCAGACTGCCACACCACGGCGACTTTCATCCCCTGCCTCATCGGGCAATGGCACAGGGAGCCTGGGTGACACGTGGGGGCATGAGGCGTCCGGCCCCTGTGAGTGCCAAGCCAGAATTTGCTCTCTGCACAGAGAGCCATAGAGACAGGTGCCTGGGGACAGGCTCCTCACTGCCCCCCCTCCCCAACACACACCCCCTCCGCCCTGGCAGCAGGTAGGTCCCAAACTCAGCTGTTCATCGGTCTCAGTCCGACTACGGATGGAAGCCACGTGGCCACTTTTTCCCCAACTAAGGAGCTTGACTTAAGGAAGCCGCTGGTGGCATTGCCCAAGGGACACGGGAGGCCGGGGCCCTGCTTCACACAGGTCTCTCGAGCCCTGTTATCGGGTTTCCCGGGGCTCGAAGGTGGGAGTGAGGTTCAAGATGGCTGACAGAGCACTCGCTCCTCACCCCCTCCCCAAGTCCAAGTGGACTGGGAAGCCAGGAAAAGGCAAAGTAGGGAAAGAGTATGTATAAGATACAATGATCACGGACGGCTGAGCAAGGAGACCCACAGACTGAGTGAACTGTTTGAACCACAAGAGCAGGAACGGATTTCTACACTGAGATGCCACTAGGGCTCTTGTAATGAATAAGAGACCTTGGCCTTCATCCCTCCATCCCAAACCTGCCTTCACCTGTAAAGGTGAACAGGACAGGTGTGGCCCCTGCCTCACAAAGCTCAGACCAGGGGATGGGCGGGGGGTGGAGGGGAGGACACAGGGAGGCAGGAAGTCACGACCGCACTGCACCTGCGGACACAGGGCTCTGGAGCCCCACTGTTAGGGTTTGCCTCCGGCTCTACCTCCCACCGGCTTGGAGCGAGTGACTTAACCTCTCTGGGCCTCAGTTTCCCTCTCTGTGAAATGGGAATTATAATAGTAGCTCCTGTCTCGTGGGTCATTTTGAGGCCATGACTGGCACGTAGGTATTTGATACAGACATAAACACGGCGATAAATGCCAGGGATCGGGGATACGGGAGCATCAAGGAGGTGCCTGACCCTGCTCGTGGATCCGAGGGTTCTGCGGGTGTATGGTGTGTGGGAACCCCCCGCGGGCCAGGGTGTCGTCCCACTGGAAGGTTCACTGAAGCAAGAGCCCGGCCCCCCCCCCCTGCCCCCCCGGGGCCAGGCCTCCACCATCCAGCCAGCTCACGAAAGCCCGCCAGGCCGGCCGCCCGGGGCCCTGGGCTGTCACACGCTGTCTGGGTGACGCTGACAAGGACCGCAGTGTCACACACGGTGCCCGAGGAAGCAGCCCTGGGACTCTGGATGTCTCACGTGTCATTAGGTAATTGTTTCTCATCCGCAAGCTGATTTCCTTTCGGCCCATCACCTTCCTCAGCCCCAAGGCCAAGGGCCAGGGCCCATCTGGGGTGGGGAGGGCCCCGAGGGGTGAAGGTTGTGCGTGACGCTGTCTTCCTCTGGAAGCCTGGAGGAGGGAGGCCCGGAGATGGGGGGCCGCCCAGACTCTGAATAGAAACATGAGGAGAAGCAGGACACGGGGGCCGGAAACCAAGAGAAGGGGCTTCAGACCACGTGCCCTCCTCGGGGCCTGTCCTCGGGGACATGGGCGGGGGCAGTGCTGTGGGCAGGATGTCAGAGGCAGGAGGCTGGAAGCCCAATCTCCGTGAGGCCCCCAAGAAGAGGACAAGACTGGTTAACCTGATGATTCTCTTCTCTTTAAAAAAAATTTTTTTATGTCTTTATTTTATTTTTTGAGAGAGAGAGAGACAGAGCATGAGCAGGGGAGGGGCAGAGAGAGAGAGGGAGACACAGAATACGAAGACGGGCTCCAGGCTCTGAGCTGTCAGCACAGAGCTGGACCCCACGCACTGTGAGATCTTGACCTGAGCTGAAGTCGGACACTCAACCGACTGAGCCATCCAGGCGCCCCACTTCTCTTCTTCTCTTGAAGAGTTCCGCTTCCTGCTTCTGGAACAATGTCGCAGGTGTGCAGGGGACCCGCAGCCCGGGCTCTGAGGCTCTGGGCTCATACAGGGACAGGAACATGCCATGGTGTGTGGGACAGTCAGAGGCCACCCTGTCAGCTCCCCCGCGGTGGCCTTGGGTCACTGACTCCGGGGCCCCCTGTGGGCTAGGGGCCTCCAGCTACGTGCAGAGCCGGGGAGATCAGAGTCAGGAGCCTGGAGGAAAGAGCTAGAGCCTGACAGAGACTGAGGACAAGATGGCCCCGTCCCCAGGGACTCCCAGCCCTTCTGGGCTTTCTCTGAGCTTCCTCTCCCTGTGACCTTGTCACCAGGACCTCATGGCTACCCCCCCCCCCCAAGGATCCCACTCCCCGTCCGGGGGTGTCTGGCAGCAGAAGAAGTTCCAAGAAGAAGAGGCCCCTTCCCAGCAGGCAACGCTGGGAAGGACACGATGGATGATATGAGGGAGGACGCCAAGTGTCCTCCTGTGATTCTTCGGGAGGGGACCGCTCCCCAGCTGAGGGGATTCGTGGCTCAGTCCCCAGCGCCCCCTCCTGGGGAGGGGGGTGTCGGGCAGTGCCCCGTTGATGCCTCAGTGGCCCGGACCCTTCTGACTCTGCCCTGGAAGGAGAATGGCGGCCACTCAGTGCTGTCAGCCTGCCCGGCCAGGGGGCGAGGCCGGGAGCACCCCAAGAACTCAGCACCTTCTTCAGTCCCCAAAGTGTCCCTCTGCAGTAACAACACAGGAAGACAGCCCCAAGGGCTTCGAGGCTTTTCTGTGGAGCTGCCTCTTCCCCAGGGAAACTAATTTGAAAAGGCTGGGGGTGGGGGGACCTGGGTGGCCCAGCCAGTTAAGCCTCAAGTCATGATCTTGTGTGATTGAGTTCAAGGTCTGTGTGTTCGAACCCCGCGTCGGGCTCTGTACTGACAGCTTGGAGCCTGGAACCTGCTTTGGATTCTGTATCTACCTTTCTCTCTCTGCCTTTCCCCCACTCATGCTCTGTCTCTCTCTCTCTCTCTCTCAAATAAATAAGAAAGGAAGGAAGGAAGGAAGGAGGGAGGGAGGAAGGCAGGAAGGCAGGAAAGGAGGGAGGGAGGGAGGCGGGAAGGAAGGAAAGGCTGCCTGGGAACAAAGTGGCAGTGCTGCTCTCCAGCTGCTGAGCACACGGGGCCGGGAAGCCAGGACCTCGGGGGGAGTTCACCGCGCAGACTCCGGGACCAGCCAGCCTGGGTCCAAACCCCGGCTCTGACCTCTGGGCCGTTAGCTAACCTCTCTGTGCCTCAGTTTCCTCACCTGTAAATGGGACAACAGTACTGATTTCACAGTCTGTGAGGATGAAATGAGATATTAGCAAAGCGCTCAGGGCGGAGCATGGCCACACAGGAAGTGCCAGGCGCAGACTTAATGAATACGTGTTCCAGAGGCGTCTGGGGGCTCAGGCGGTTAAGCACCCGAACTCTCGGTTTTGCTCAGGTCATGATCTCACAGTTCTTGGGTTCGAGCCCTGCGTCGGGCTCTGCGCTGACAGTGGGAATCCTGCTTGGGATTCTGTCTCCTCCTCTCTGCCCCTCCCCTGCTCGCTCTCTCTGTCTAGCACGAAGTAAATAAATAAACTTAAAAAAAAAGTAAAAAGAAACCCTTGTCCCAGGCTTCGGAGATCCCCCAGGACCGCGTTCAAGGCAAGCAAAGCCCAAAAGAAGACAGTAACAGGACTTCTGACCCAGCAGGCGACCGTCAGCTTGCCCAGGAACAGTGATTTCCGAACTTCTGTCCTTGTCACGTCTCTCTGACTTCTGTCACATCTCAGTGTCCTCGTATTGCTCTTTCATTCATGCTTCCCCCTCTATCAGCTGACATCTAAATAATGTAGCTTCCGCAGAATGTCAGCTCCCATAACTGGAAAATCAGTATCACTTGTCACAAATAGACGGAAACTGTAAACACACATCCTGTGAAAACAAACCAAACATTCCGACGTCCTGGCTGGATCGCGCCTGCCACGGGCGCTGGGCCCGGCTCACTCGGCTCACTCGTTGTTTTTAAGAAGAAGGTACTAGCGAGGGGGTCGGAAGACTCTCCCACTTCATCAGATGGGGCTGGGTGGGGGTGGGGAGGCTGACAGAGAGCAGAGCCCCAAATAAACTTACCCCGTGAAGGGGCATCTGTAACCCCCACCCCCACGCCACCTCCTGCCCCTCCCTCCCCCACACTGGGTGTTCCCCTCCTTTGGGGAACTCAGCCTGGCAGCTGGAAGTAGGGGCTTACCCTGGGCTACACGGAGCGGGGTCGGCCCAGAGGTGGGGCCACAGGGGAGTGGAGTGCAGGTCAGCAGCTGGGTTTGTCCAGATCGAGGCCCTCCAGGCCCCAGGCTTTGGGCAGGGAGAGCATGCGCCCTCGGGATGTCTGTGGAAGACCTGGTGAAACAGCTCCCTCCTCCCCCACCCCTGCCCTGCTGGGTACCCCAGGATATGAAGTCACGGAGCAGCCCCACTGTGGTCTGTTGCCTCGTGGCCCAGGCCCCTCTGCCTCCGCAGACTCCTCACCACTCCCAGCACATGACCCCTTGTACCCCAAACACTCTTTCCACGCCCCTCCCCCAGGCAGGACCAACAGATGTGAACCACCACCCAGGAGGCAGCTCAAAGAGGCTGGAGGGACTGAGCCCCCCAACCAGTGATGGCGCCTCACCTGCCCAGCACGTTCCCCCAGTCGCCCAAGTGATAAATAGAGTGCCGGCTCCTCCCAGGCTCCGTTCGAGCAAAGGCGTGACTGGTGGCCGGTTGACCGGCATGTGCACTGCATAGAGCAGTACCGGAAGCAGAACTGAGTTGCGGGGCTGGCCTGCAGGAGGGAGGACTTCGAGGGGGCACAACGAGGGCGAGGGAGCAGAGGAGGAATCTGCTGGGTGTGGGGACAGGCTGCACAGGAAGGGAGGAACAGGGACGCAAGGCGAGCCCAGGGCTCTGGACCGTGAGAGCTGAGCGTCCACCGACCAAGGCAGGACCACACGTAGATAGAGAAGTCTCATCTCGTAGCTGCAAATGACCTGAAGCAACCAAACCACAGCTCCTGCAGCAATCCACCCCCGACTGCCAGGAGAGGGCTGTGGCTGCCGGCTTCCCGTGCTTTTGCCCCCATTTCCAACCTGAGTCCAACCAAGGAAAGTCAAATCTGCTGTCCTAACCGACCCCACAGGATGTCCGCCCGCTTCTATTTCGCCCCCTCCAACCTCCCCATGCTGACACCTTCCAGGCAAGTGCACCTGAAGCCTTCCTCTGTTGGTGGGGAAGGGAGCCCCAAGAGCTCACTGGCCCCCATCGGTGCCCGGGATGGTGGTCCTAAGGTCCCCTCCCAGGTCCTCATCCCTGGGAGCAGGAGGAGCACTTGGGGGGACCTCAGCTCGAATCCACTTGTTCATTCATTCAGCAAATGTGTCCTGAGGGCCTGATGGGCAATAGTCCCTGCCTCATGGAGCCCCCTTCCCAGCAGCGGAGGAGAGACGGCGAAGAGTAAACACTCAGGGACAGAAAGGAAGGCAGAGGATGATACAGCAGAGGTGGGCGGAGAGGTGTCCGACTCCACGGACTCGGGTGACGGGCGGTGGGGGGGGAGCCTCTCTGTCTCTCCTCCACTACCACTAGCAGCCATCCCCTGCCCTGTCCCCTCGGGCACCCACGCTGCCTAGAGCCCCATCAGCCAGGCATCTTGTTCCCGAGGCCCAAGAAGGACAGATGGACAGCGGGCATCAACTCACAGGGACAAGGAGAGCCTGAGAGGCAGTAGTGCCCTTGGAAGCAGGTGCTTTGGGGGGGCTCCCCAGGTGGGTCCAGGGCTGTTGAGTAAGGGATTCGCGGGGCCCGGGAGCATACCAGCCCCGATGTGTGTTTCCTGGCATCCTGTCCAGGGGCAGGGGAATAGGGCTCCGTTTTGGAAAGAGACAGCAGCGAAATCTCACTGTATCACCGAGTGACATGGTCCCAAGGGGGCCATTTAACCCCTTGAAGCCTAACTTCCAGCATCTGGAAACTGAGATGCAGAAATGACCCTCCTCTCGGGGCTGCTGGGAGGTTTCCATGAGATAATACATGTGGCATCAGAACCACAGAGTTCCGCCCCTGAAACCCCCCAGCGACCAGCTGGGCGCTATTGGGTCTATGTTAACCTGACCTTCAGCAAACCCAGGGGCTGAAGGGATGCTGGTGTTTGTTCCCAACCAGGAAGTTGAGGCTGGAGAGCTTAACATGACTCCGTGGAGCCTTGGAGTGGGACTCTGTGCATCCCAGCCCAGAGCTTTTTCCAGGTCATTCTCTCTCTCTCTTTTTTTTTTAAAATGGTTATTTATTTATTATGTTTTTATTTATGTTTGAGAGACAGAGAGAGACAGCGCTAACAGGGGAGGGTCAGAGAGAGAGGGAGATACAGAATCTGAAGCAGGCTCCAGGCTCTGAGCTAGCTGTCAGCACAGAGCCTGACACAGGGCTCGAACCCACGGACTGTGAGATCATGACCTGATCCAAAGCCAGATGCTCAACCCACTGAGCCACCCAGGTGCCCCAATGGTTATTTATTTTTAAGAGAGAGTGTGTACGAGCAGGAGAGGGGCAGAAAGAGAGGAGGACAGAATTCCAAACAGGCTCCATGCTGTCAGCACAAACACTGTCTCACAAATGCTGTCTCACCAACCGTGAGATCATGACCTGAGCCGAAGTCAGACACTCAACCGACTGGGCCACCCAGGCATCCCCTCCAGGTCACCTCTTGACCTCTCCAGGGTCTGTCCTAAGTAGCACCCCCCAAAGCAGGCTCTGGTCCTGCCTCTCTTGCCTGCATCTTTCCTTCCACGGATTTGTCTATATGAGTGGGTATGGTTTTCATTTTTCCTCCTTTTTACACATGGCGGCCTCTGGCCCTTTCCACTACCAATATTTCTTGGAATTCATTCCACATCAGGATACCGAGAGCTCCCTAATGCTTCGCGAAGCCCGAAGAGCACCCTGCTGTATAGATGTGTGTAATTCATTCCCTGCAGACGAGTGTACTTGCAGGTGAATTTCCCGGCGATGCACGGCCAACCTGGAGGGAATGTGGGGTTGAAATCATGAAGCGATGCCATCACGGCAGACGACCAGCCCAGCTCACCATCAACACACACGTGTTTACACCCGTGGGTCTCGGCCAACCCGACAGAAGGGACCTGGGATCTCGTGTTCTTTACCACCAGCCCTGTGATGAGTGAGCGTCTTTCTTGTGCCTAACGGCCCCTGGAGGTTCCTTTCTGTGAATCTCTCCCACTCATTTCCCTCCCACTGAGGCTGTTGCCATTTTCTTGCTGGTTTGCAAATGCTCTTTACATCCTGGGAAAATTAGCCCTTGTCTGTGATATAGTCACAGACACTGTCGCGGTTTGTCCTTCCGGGTAGCACTTCTAACCGCTCTGCTGAAGCCCGCACCCCCCTCTGCTCGCTCTCTTTTTAAAAATTCCCACAGCATCTCACCCACTTCTTTGCCCACAGTAGGTGATCGATAAATGCTTGTTGATTAGATCAATAGTGCCAAAGCTTCCTTTACTCATTGTCTTCATAGAGGCTTTAAAACTATTGCTCGGGGCGCCTGGGTGGCTCAGTCGGTTGAGTGTCCGACTTCAGCTCGGGTCACTACCTCGCAGTTTGTGAGTTCGAGCCCCGCGTTGGGCTCTGTGCTGACAGCTCGGTCCCTCAGATTCTGTGTCTCCCTCTCTCTGACCCTCCCCTGCTTATGCTCTGTCTCTTTCTCTCTCAAAAATAAATAAACATTAAAAAAATTAAAAACATTGCTTCTACCATTTGATTTTATTTAGTTATAAATACACACTCATACTCCTGTTCTAATATCTTAAATGTAACATAAGAGATATTTAAGAAATGGACATTTGAAAGAGCGAGCTAAGAATAAATACAGATGGAGGTGTGACATTACATCTCAAGCCCCACCAAACTGTCTTGCCCTCCCCACCACCCCCCTACTCACAACTTCAGCTTAACCTGGACAGGAACTGGCATGGCCCCTGGGGTTTGTTGTGATAAGTTTGGCTTCTCTCCCCCGGTCTAATGCCAGGCACCTCTGGGTCATGGGGCTCCCCAGATCACATCTGCCAAGAGCATAGCAAAGGGGGTGCTGGTGTGAAGGAGGTGAGGGGCAGGAGGAACCAGGCTGGGGTGCGGCAGCCCGGGGCCCCCAGCAATTCGGGGCACACGAGTAATGGCAGGTGACGAAGGCCACCACAGTGGCCCGGGGCCCAGTCTGCAGCCTACTGCACCGCTGGAAAGAAGCCGGCAGAACAGGGCTGCGTTAGGGACACGTAGACAAAGAAAAGGCTCGACAGTCCCCTTGTCAGGCCCCAGGGGTTGCTGCCTGCAGACCTACAGAGAGGCCCAGAGCTCATGAGCTTGTTGGCCACAGCCACGGACAATGGCGCCATTGTCAAGTTCAGGAACTCTGCACCGATGACTGAAGCCAGATACCAACGAGTTCTCTGCCAAGGGTGGCATGTCAGCAGCCGCTAAAGGAAGATACTGCCTGGAATCCCTCGGGCCTCCCACTCAGCCCAAGAGGTCAGCAAAGGCCCTGGGGCCTCGGAGTTGGAGCTCCGGCATTAGGGAAAGCCAAGAGCAAGGAACTCCCTCTGCGGGTGTACCAGTTTCCTGTTGTTCCTATGACCATGACCAGCAATATGGCGGCTTACAGCTGCACCCGGTTCTTCTCTGACACTCGGGAGCCCAGAAGCCCGCAGTCCATCTCCCGGGGCTGAAGTCAAGGGGATGCCAGGATTTGCTACCTCTCACTTGGGAGGGGTGGAGGGGGGGGGACATGGGAGCGGTGGCGGGGGGGGGGGGGGGGGGGGGGGGGGGGGGGGGGGGGGGGGGGGGGGGGGGGGGGCATCTGTTTCCTCATTTTTTCCAGTTTCTAGAACCGCGTTCCCTGGGTCCAGCAGCGTAGCGTCCTGCTCTGGTGCTCACATTGCCCCTTTGTTTCATTAAATCCCCCTCTGTCTCCCTCTAATACGGAGACTTGGGATCACATTTAGGTCCCTCCATCTCAAGAACCTTAATTTAATCACGTTTGCAAAGTCTCTTTGGCCGTGTAAGGTGACCTTTGCGGGTTCCAGGGATTAGGGCACCATTATTCTGTTGACCACAGAAGACAGCACCAAGTGGACAACCGGCTTCAAAGACTGGGGTAGGGGCGGGGGTCAGGGAGTGTCTGCATTTGTCTCTCACAGATGCTGCTAGGCATGAGGACAGGGACCCTCAGGCCTCCCAGGTCTCTGCAGTGACACATTGGTTGCTTTGGAGAGTGCCTCCAAGTTGAGGGTGGGGAGGAGAAGGCAGGAGGCTGGATTGGGGGCTCACATGACCCCCACCATACCTATTGTCCCTTTGTCCCAGACATGGGGATGGGGGGTGGGGAGGGGGCCGCTGGGTGATCCTCCCTCAAGCCTGTGGTGTCTGACTCCAAGGAATTTTCTGGTTCTTGAGGGCAGCTTTGGGTGAAGAAAAGACTTTCAGAATTATTTTATTATATATATATTTTTTAATGTTTATTTTTGAAAGAGACAGACAGAGAGAGACAGAGACAGAGCATGAGCAAGGGAGGAGCAGAAAGAGGGAGACCCAGAATCCAAAGCCGGCTCCAGGCTCTGGGCTGTCAGCACAGAACCCGATGCGGGGCTCGAACCCACAAACTGTGAAGTCATGACCTGAGCTGAAGTTGGATACCTAACTGACTGAGCCACCCAGGCACCCCAATACTTTGGTTTTTAAAGTTGGTTCTTAACTAACCTTTTGTTGAGCTTTTAAATGCAACTTACAAATTCTATTCTATGAATAGATCCAGACAATTTTAACAACCATCTTTAAGGCGAGCTTTGATTAATGTTTGTGCCATTTGCCTACTTAGTTAATTAAACTCCTTTAAACATTTTAAGCTGTAATCAGGGTTTATTATATTCCATTTTCTAAGTTTTTCAATTATCTGACTAACAAATCTTCCCAAGTCCTTAAAGTGATTCTTATCAATCTGATACATTAAACTTCCAATTATGGAGATTTTCACGTATTCAAAAACCATATACCAACTTCATAAGGTTTCCACTTGCAATCACAACTCAAAGTCGATGACTTGAGCACGGTTAAAATTAGAATCACAAGTCCCATGCGAACATTCAAATATACTCAATTCCGGGGCGCCTGGGTGGCTCAGTTGGTTAAGCGTCCGGCTTCAGCTCAGATCATGATCTCACAGTTTGTGAGTTCAAGCCCCACATCAGGCTCTGTGCTGACAGCTCAGAGCCTGGAGCCTGTTTTCAGATTCTGTGTCTTCCTCTCTCTCTGACCCTCCCCTGCTCGCACTGTCTCTCTCTGCCTCTCAAAATTAAAACAAAACAAAACAAAAAAATAAATAAAATTTAAAAAATGTACTCAATTCCCTTACACTCTCTAAGTCCTTAAAATGTCAGCGATAAAAGGGAGATTTCTGATCTTATCACAGAAAGATGAATATAACAGCTCCGATCTATTCTAAATTTCCCTGGGTTAAAACTCTTCCCCTAACAGATCTGCGGTTTCCTTCTCGGTCGGACGAGGGTCCCTCATGTTCTGTTTCAACCCCCAACAGCTGTACAGGAAGTCCATTCTGACGTGTTTTCTTTCCATTTGGTGACTAGTGCAAACTGTTCAGCGATCGTCCGGGGGAAGGCAGCTTCCTGTTTCCGGTTTGGAGCTGTGGTGAATAAAGTGCTCACGTGACGCCTCAGTGGGCATGCGCACGCGCTCCTGTTGGGGGTACACGCAGTGGGACTTGCTGAGCCCGAGCGAGGCTCTAGCTTTCCCAGACACGGCCGAACGCTGTCCCAAGGCGTGCACCACCCATGCCCCCGTTCTTGAGAAAGAAATCTCCGGGCAGAAAGGACTCAGGGTCTCAGCCTCAGTTTCCACTCCATCTGCCTTGTGTCGGTGCTCTCCCACAGCCTGCTGATCCTTCGGGCCCTCGGGGTTTGGAGTTTGGAACTGCC
Organism: Helogale parvula; assembly: GCA_004023845.1. Taxonomy (NCBI): domain Eukaryota; kingdom Metazoa; phylum Chordata; class Mammalia; order Carnivora; family Herpestidae; genus Helogale; species Helogale parvula. The sequence goes on along the minus strand of PJEM01006889.1, from coordinate 13,597 downwards.
CCTTGCAATCCATGCCACATTCCACGGTCTCCGAGCTGCTGTGTGCCGGCCCTGTGCTGACCCAGAGGTGCCCCTGGGCAAGGTAAGGCCCTCACGGGGTCCAAGGCAGTGAGGCGGGCAAGCCAGCCACTAAGGACTTCACGCGCTCAGAACCAGGTCTGACATACCTCTGCAGGGCTACGGAGGCCCACGGGGCACCAAGCCCATGCCGGCGTGTCAAAGGGCCCGGGAGCAGTGTCCCCAGGCACCCAGCCTCCTTTCCCGTTGTGCCCGTTGAGGGGCCTCTCCACCCCCATTCCGTGGTCCAGGCTAAATCAGTTTCTGTTGCATCCAAAGGATTCTGACTGATCCTGGAGATTTCCCAGGACAGCAACAGACAAGCTGGGCCCTAGAAGATTAGGTGTTGGCAGATGAGGGGTGGAAGGAAGGGTTGCAGGCAGAAGGAACCATATCTGCAAAGGCCAAGAGGCAAGAAGCTGATCGGAACAAGGGCGGAGGGCCAGGGTGGAGTGCAATTCTCTCCACACTCTGGGAAATGAAGCGAGAATCAGCAGTGTGTCCTGAGGGGCTGCTCTGCAAGCTGGGGAGGCAGGGCTGCCTCCTCAAAGGTCACCGGCAGCCCTCACAGAATGTTAAACAAAGGAGAAATGACTTACTCGGCAGTCTGCCTGGGAAAGCTCATTCCGGCCACACTGTGGCGGCCCAGATGGAGGTGGGCAGCTGGCCAAGAGGCAGTGGGGAGGAACGGAGGCCAGGCGGACCAGCGGGGACAGAAGAGGACTGTCACCAGGGCATGTGCGTCCCGGGAGGTGGGTGGGGAGGAAGGCAGAGGGCCTCACTCTGGGGCCCTGGGAACCTCCAGGCCCAGCTCAGCACAGAGCCTTGCTGACAGCCAGGCCCTGAACCCAACAAGCCGTGGCCTGTCGCGAAGGTTCCCAGCTCTGCCCTGCCCGCAGATCCCTTCTTTCCTCTCACTCCCCACCCCACACCCACAAGTTGAGTCGGCTGCCCTTCCCTTGGGACAGCAAGGTGCAATACTTGGTCTTAATCCCCCTATTTATTTCTGAGAGGAGAGAGAGACCGAGTGCGAGCAGGGGAGGGGCGGAGAGAGAAGATGACACAGCATCCAAAACAGGTTCCAGGCTCTGAGCTGTCAGCACAGAGCCTGATGTGGGGCTCGAACTCATGGACTGCGAGATCATGACCTGAGCCGAAGTCAGACACTTAACCAACTGAGCCACCCAGGCACCCCATCTGGTTTCAGACCTTTGGCCTCCGGAACCGGTGTTGCTCTTGAGCTACTCAAGTGGTCATTTGTTACAGCAGCTGGAGAAAGCTGATACACCGGAGTGATGGAAGCCATACATCTGCACCAAGGGACAGGGACTCTTTCTCTGCACCCCCATTTTGTGCCCTCGGTCTGGGCCTTACGAGGCAGCACAGTGCTCTCTACCTTCTCTGTGTGCGGTCAGGTAGGGGTGTGCCCAGCCAGTCTTGCCAGGGAGGGTTGGACATACTCCTCCCACCCCCTCCCCCCACCCCCCCGAAGGCTCAGTAGTCAGCTCAGTGGGAGAACACTTAGCCACATCTGGGAGTTCGAGCTGATGTCTTTTTGGGTCTTCCTTGCACCAGGGCCCCTGACAGTATTCTCTCGGGGGAACTTACCCATGGTAAGTAAATCCAGACACTAGTCCCTTTGGGGACTTGAACCCCCAATTTTATACCCAGCCCAAGGCAACCGTGATTATTCGAAGCCATTTAGGACAGTCCAGTTACCCGTTTGTCCAGCTTCTTTCGCAGCTCGAGGAGGCGGAACGTGATATAGCGCTGGCCAGTCATGTGTAGAAGTCTACTGGGGGTTCCTGGGGACCCCTGTTTCCCGATGCTGCTGGCACCCCCTTCCCCAGTGCATTCTTCCTGTTCCAAAAGCAGAAGTGAAGCCTGGCATGATGGCGACCACCTTGTGACCAGGAGGTGACAGACACGGTCCAGACAATGGGTGCAAAGAGAGAAGACCACGGTGCCTCACAGCCTCCATTGTGAGGTGAGCAAACCAATGCCAGGAACCGTCCGATCTGGACTTGCAGCTACACGTGCAAAAGAAACGCTGTCTGAGGCACAGCCGGGCGGTATTTCTACTTGCAGCCAGACACACTCACACAGTCTGTGCGCAGCGGGTCATTGGAACGGAACAGCCTACCAGACGCAATGGGAACATCAGACTCAATGGGCAAGGGTGGCAGTGTCTTTAGAAAGAGTCCTGGGCAGCTGGCCAGCAGCGTGGGGGAGGGAAGTTGGGTCTGTACCTCACGCCACACATGAAAATAAATTGCACACATATTAAAGGCGAGGAAAAGCTAAACCACAAAAATCTAGAAGCAGACAAAACTAAGTATTTCCAAATGGGAAGCGGTAAGTAAAGGTAAATCACAAGTCCAGCGGACTCTGGTTGGCCGGCTGGGAGGCACAGGGAGGCAGGTGCCGCCATCACAGTGGTGTTCACGCCTCCTGCACCTGCTGAGTGGCCCACCACGCAACTCAGTTCCGAAGCCGTCTGCCCAGGGGTAGCGGTGGGCCCCGCGTTACCTCGTGGCTTCAGCCTATTCCCTTTGCGGAACCCGAAGGGACAGAAAAGTGCACATGGGAGGACACCTGACTGGCTTGGGGTCTGAGACCTGGAGCAGTGGAGCCTTTTATTTGTTTGTTTATAAAGTTTATTTATTTTTGGGTGGGGAGGGAGACAGACACAGAATCTCAACCAGGTTCTGCAGGGTCAGCGTGGAGCCCGATGCGAGGCTCCACCTCACAAACTGTTAAGATCGTGACCTGAGCTGAAATCCAGAGTCAGACACTCGGGGCGCTTGGATGGCTCAATTGTTGAAGCATCTGACTTGGGCTCAGGTCACGATCTCACGGTTCGTGGGTTCGAACTCCATGTTGGGCTCTGTGCTGACAGCTTGGAGCCTGGAGCCTGCTTCAGATTCTGTGGCTCCCTCTCTCTGCCCCTTCCCCACTTATACTTTGTCTCTTTCTCTCTCAAAAAATAAATATTAAAAAGAAAAAGTCGGATACTCAACCGACTGAGCCACCCAGGTGCCCCTGAGTCTTTTATTTATTTATTTATTTATTTATTTATTTGAGGGGAAACAGGGCTCAGGGTGGCCCCCAGCACGTGTGCCGAGCAGTGCTCTTACGCATCAGATAACGGCCCGGGGTTAGGCAGCCAACCCTGAGGAGATTTCCTGAAGAAGGAATTTTTCGAAAAATGAGAATACCGGCTTGGGGTCAAGAAGACCGTGGCCGAAGACGCCTGGTACTTGAACAAGGCCACTTTAGACCCCCCGACGTACCACGTCTCCCCCATAGCAGTTCCTTCAAGTTTGTAGATTCCTCTCGGAAAATGTAAACGTAAGGATCTTTAAGCCTTCATCCTTTTTGGCCTGCTGAAGTTTCCTGCTTAAATTTTTCTCAGCAGCCTGTCTAAACACAGGGGCCCCGCGAGGATGGGGGAGGGGAAAGGCGATCCCTGAGGCGAGGGGCATTTCCTACAGCTGAAACATTAAGGGATGAAAGGGGAATGAAGGGCCCCATGGGGTTTAGGGTCCTCAGAGGCAGGGACAGGAAATGGGGAGCAGAGTCCCAGAAGGAGGGACAAAGGGCTTGGCGGAGTTGGCAGTTGGCGGAAGACTGTCCCGACCCAAGGCCACCCGCTTTGCCGTGGTGACCCCCACGCCTTCCCTCTGGTCTGTGCCTACGAACACAGAAGATGTAAACACAAAGCAGTGTGACTCAGAGGGTCCCTTTGAATTTCTCTTTCCCCAGCTATCTCTTTTTTTGTTAATGTTTTTTATTTATTTTTGAGAGACAGATAGAGACAGCGTGAGCAGGGGAGGGTCAGAGAGAGAGGGAGACACAGAATCCGAGGCAGGCTCTAGGCTCTGAGCTGTCAGCACAGAGCCCGATGCAGGGCTCAAACCCACAATAGTGAGATCATGACCTGAGCCGAAGCTGGATGCTTAACCGACTGAGCCACCCAGGCGCCCCCCAGCTATCTCTTTAGATATCCTCAGAGTGACTCACAATCTTAATCACAGACTCAGAAAATGTACCTGGAGCTCCCACAGCCCACAGGACTTGACTGCCCACCAGCTTACTGCCAACAGCCTTTGAGGCCACACCAGTTCCAGTAATTTAACCCCTGTAAGGAGCCTGATGGAAGACTGAGCCCCAGATACCCCCCAACCCGAGCAGGCAGATGGACTTCATTCGCGAGGACAACCTGAGAACGAAAAGAGAAGATGTATTAGCAAATATCAACACCCACACAGTGTTCTGTGGTGTAAACAATCTTCAAGCAAAAAATTAGATGATCTTTTCGTAGAGCACATATATGAGAGGCAATGGTTTCTTTTCCAATCAAGAACGGTGGAATTAGCATCCGTGCTTTTATGGAACAGGGAGACCTTTTCATGACTAATCTTCATAGTTTGATAGTTTAGGGCTTATTACTCCTCTCCTACAGTTGCTCAGTAGACCTTGCCTTTCTCCCCTTGCACCCCCCTCAACGCATTCACTCAGATGAGAAAGGCAAGCTTTTAGAAGGAGTACAATTTTTGTTCTTGGTGGAGGAACACAAGGCAAGTGCATTGGTAGCTGCGTTGTTTCAAGACCTAAAAGAGGCAGCAGTGAAGATTCTGCTGAGTAAAAACGTTAAGGCGAGAACCGGGGAGGTGGAGAATTTCCCACATGAATATTCTATTTTTAATTCAAGGGGAAATTCTTTGTTTTCAATGTCAGGTTGCCCAGCACACCGACAAATGTGACCACACTTGTAGGAAATTTTCTAAATCAAAATTTGTGATTAAAAGAAAAAAAGTTCAAAAGCCGTCCAGCGTCAGCATAGTTTCTCTCCTTGTTCTGCCCGTAGCGGCGTTCACGACCCCCCAGCGCCGCACCCTGCAGATAGGAACAGAGAACAGTTACCATTCTCTTATCCAAAAGAGGACCAAAGCCTCCCCCTTCTTCTTTTGTCTGGGTTTGACATGATACTATTCTGAGTCTGAGGTGCCAGAGTTTGCACTGAGAAGTTAATTACCAGGGGCTTGTGAATTTCTTTATTAAGTTGACGCAAGAGAGAATTCTATACAACAGGGAATAATTCAATGAGCCATTGTTGGAGTTATGCTTTGAAATCTCAAAATACACACTAAGCGTCATTGTTGGCAAAGCTGGATTTAACCTTAGACTGTGGTATCGAGCAAGATGGGGTCAGTGGGGGTAACCGTGGCCTTTCCGGTGGGGCGTCTCCATTTCTCCTGGGGTGTATCCATTTCTCCAGGCTCCATGACCATGGTTTCTGTGGTTTCCAAAACCACCACGCAGAGTACATGTTTGTTCTTATCACAAAGTCACAGGACTCAGCAGTTAAGAAACTTCCCGAGGTCTCAGAGATTGGGTAAGACTCCAACCAACGTGTTTCTCTCCAGATCAATGTCCTTTTAAATACCCCTATTATCTTTCTGCTAACACACCAAGTTGTCTGACTGTAAGGTAAAAAGGTCTTAAAAGTATACATACAGAAAAGATAGAGTATCAGTAAAAGAATGACGATTAGGCGGAAAACGGACTTACCAGTCGCAGCAATGGGAGCCAGGAAGCAACACAAAAACATTTCCAGAATGCCAGGATTGTGAAACTAACACACAATGGATAACAATCAAGAGATCGCCAGCAATAGATCCCAAACCGGAGGATGTACTTTGGGAAGAAGGAAAGCAATCCCAAAAGAAAAGGTCTGAGATGGAAGAAGAAACAGGCGAATAAATGGGCAAACGTGCCATGTGGAGAGACTCAGACAGATATCAACTGCAGAAAATCGTAATAATACCATTTATTTTGAGGAATTAAAAGCCAGTTAAAGCCAAGGCGATTTCAGGTGGCCACTGTAATTTGCCGGCCCAGTGAGAGAGGGAAGAGGATGGACTCAAGTGTGCAGAAGTCACTGAAGCAAAGGGCTCAGCTATTGAATTGCTCCTTCAGCTCCAAATCGCCCTCCTCTATCTGGCACGTCTGCGTTTGCCATGATCGCTGCTAGGTTCTGCGGATAGGGGGCGCTAGAGAGGGAGACTGAAAAGCTAGAGGAGGAGGAGGGGTCTTGCTCCTCCCTGTTTGCTTCTTGTCTCGGAGTGGTATTCCAGCAAAGCCTGTTCACCCTGGGCTCACAGCAGCACGCAGTCCAGGTGAGGTGTTTCCAGCACATGCAAACCGACTCCCCCTGCCCTCCCCCGCCCCTCGGAGATACTGGCGCGGCCAGCGGGGCTCATCAGAGCGCTTCCCAGGCACGGGGGAGGGGGCCCCTCCTTAACCTTCTACTTGGCAATTCCAGACTCTTCCCTTTGATTCCTCAGCTGCCCCCTGTGGTTGCCAGCCTCAGGAATACTTCATAGAGTTCTCTTTATACATTTTATGTTACTTAGTTAACAACTGAATACCTAGTTAAGAAGTCTTTCCATTAAAATCCTCTCTGTTCAAACAGCAGGGATGATGTCTGTGTCCCGAGTTCTCTGATGCAGCTTTAGAAATTAATACATTTCTAAGGATTTCTAAAAGTTGGTGTCATATAGACTATATTGGAAATGTAAAAACAATGCACGTCTTAAGTAAAAACACTTCCGTAAACCATGGGAGAATGATTTTATAATGTTGGAAAGAAGGAGATTTTCCAACTGTCACACAAAGTTAAAAACCACAGAAAAGGGGAGGAGGAAGGAAAATTTGACTATCTAAACTAAACTTCTGAATGGGAAAAAATGATTGTAAGTAAAAGAAAAAGACAAAGTCAAACTGGGGAAAAGACGCATAATTCATATTATAATCAATGCCTAATATGTAAAGAGCTCCTACAGATAAACAAGAGACTAACCGCCCCAAAGAAATTGGCAAAAGAAATGATCAAACTATTCATTAAACAAAAGAAATACAGGGGCACCTGGGTAGATCATTCAGTTAAGCGTCCGACTCTTAATTTGGGCTCAGGTCATGATCCCATGGTTGGTGACTTGGAGACCATGTGGGACTCTCTGCTAACAGTGCGGAGTCTGCTTGGATTCTCTCTCTTTCTGCCCTCCCCGGCTCGTGCTTGCTCTCTCCCTCTGTCTCACAAAATAAATTTTTTAAAAAATAAAGAAATACAAGTAACTTTAAAAAAAATGAAACTTCTGGGGCGCCTGAGTGGCTCAGTTAAGTGTAAGACTTCAGCTCAGGGTATGATTTTGCAGTTTGTGAGTTTGAGCCTCAAGTCAGGCTCTATGCTGACAGCTCACAGCTTGGATCTTGCGTTGGCTTCTGTGTCTCCCCCTCTCTCTGCCCTTCCCCCTCTCACACTCAGTCACTTTCTCACAAATACACATTAAAAATATTGTTTTAGTGCTCGCTCTGGCAGCACATATACTAAAATTGTAACGATACAGAGAAGATTAGCATGGCCCCTGCGCAAGGATGACACGCAAATTCGTGAAGCGTTCCATTTAAAAAAAAGTATATATATATATATATATATATATATATATATATATATATATATATTGTTTTAGGGGCGCCTGGGTGGCTCAGTCGGTTAAGCGTCCAGCTTCGGCTCAGGTCATGATCTCACAGTTCGTGGGTTCGAGCTCCGTGTCGGGCTCTGTGCTGACAGCTAGCTCAGAGCCTGGAGCTTGCTTCGGAGTCTGTATCTCCCTCTCTCTCTGACCCTCCCCTGCTCATGCTCTCTCTCTATCTCTCAAAAATAAATAAAAAACATTAAAAAAATCTTAACATTGTTTTAAATGAAACTTTTATTGAGGAATAATTTTAGATTTACAGAAAAGTTGCAAAGATAATAGAGAGTTGCGCTGGATGTTTTCTCCACGTTCCTGGTGCTAACATTGTACGTAACTGCGGTGTATTTGTGGAAACGGGGATAATAACATTAAGACATCACTATAGGCTAGACTACAGGCTTGCTACTCTTTCTACTGATGCCCTTCTTCTGTTCCAGGGTCCAGGTCCAGGGCCCCACATTACATTTTCACACCTCCTAGGCCACCTTTCCTTGTTTATCACCCAACCTTGACCATTCGGAAGAGTAGCGGTCAGGTATGTTGTACAAAGTCCTGAGTTCGCGATTGTCTCACGTTCTGTGTGTGTGTGTGTGTTTCATGATCAGGCTGGAGCTACAGTCTGTGGGAAGAACACCACAGGAGCGAGTCCCTCTCACTACTCACATCGGTGGGGGGGGGGGGGGGTGCACGGTATCCAGATGACGTCAGGTGCAATGGCAGCCTGGATCATTCGGGTAGGGTGGTGTTGGCCAGGTTCCTCCACCG